>VSMD01060994.1:0-15597 GCA_008750895.1 Mirza zaza | reverse complement strand
TTTTTTTTGAGACAGAGTCTCGCTTTGTTGCCCAGGCTAGAGTGAGTGCCGTGGCATCAGCCTAGCTCACAGCAACCTCAAACTCCTGGGCTCAAGCAATCCTGCTGCCTCAGCCTCCCAAGTAGCTGGGACTACAGGCATGTGCCACCATGCCCGGCTAATTTTTTCTATATATATGTTAGTTGGCCAATTAATTTCTTTCTATTTATAGTAGAGATGGGGTCTCGCTCTTGCTCAGGCTGGTCTCGAACTCCTGAGCTCAAACGATCCGCCCACCTCGGCCTCCCAGAGAGCTAGGATTACAGGCTTGAGCCACCGCGCCCGGCCTGCCTCAGGTATTTTTAAAAACAAAACAAAACACAGTTACCAAAACGCAGAGACTATATTAGGTCCTACAAAACATGCTAACTTTTGGGAAATTAGCTAGGCTGAAATATGGATGTGACCCATACTTTATAATCTCTAATATATTTTGGCACTATATGATATTTAGGACAGCACCTTTTTCCATTTTTAACAATACTTATATAGAACTTCAGATAGGCACAGGAGGATAAAACAAAGAGATGGGAATTTTTAAAAGTTCCTGTTTCTATGAAATAAAATAAAGAGGAATTATTTAAGGTGAGAATCAGTTTATGGGATTATTCACTAGACTTTCAAATATTTAACTCATTTAATATATTTTTAAGCAGACTAAGCAAAAAAAAATTGTCTTTAACCAAAATTTCACAAAGATGAGATTCTCTGACCATGCTTAATGTCTCAATGAAGCATTACTTGTGTTTTCTGAAATGTGATAAAACTATCCTTAAGTTTCACACATTCACCATCAATTACCTCTACCCAAGATGATTAAACAAGACCCCCTCCACTTCCCCAGGACTTAAAGATAATAACCTGGCTCATCTGTCCTTAGTACTTTGTCTAAAATGAGGTATATAATGAGAATACGTGTTCTAGGGTATAACTTACACTTTTGGCTGCATGAGGGTTTTAAGGAACAAACTCTATACACAGGATATTTACAGATCCCTGCTTTAACCTGACAATAGCTACCTCTCTTAAACCAGATTATTTTCACGTCAAAAAAGCACATCACACGTCATACTTCAAGCTTGATGATCCTTACCTGACGTCTTATGCCAGACATCACTTGAACTTCTCTACTCCCTATTCCTTAATTGGGTCAAATTCCTCCAGTTCTTCGGTTCCCCACTCTCTCCCTTAATTATCCTTGTCTACATTCTCCTTTGTAGGTAGGTCTGTCACTTCCCAAACCATGAAATCAGGTTCAGTGACTGATACTGTTGCCTGAACAACAAGCCAGAAACCTAGGAGTCATCTCTGACGCCTCTTTACTTCCATATCCAACCAGATGTCAAAGGCTGTAGGTTGTCCCTTCTACATAGCTCTCGAAACTAACTCCACTGCCCCATCATCACCACTGCCCTGTTAGTATGACATACTATCGTTCATGAAGATTACTATGACAACTTCCCAACTGCTCTGCCACCCCCATTTGGCTCCAATCTGTTCTCCACAACTGTAATCAAAATGGTCTTTTCAAAGCATAAGCCTCGTCATGTTCCTCCCTTTGCATCAAACTGTTTGCTATTTTCCAACACACTTAGGATACGAAGTACTGAACATTCACTACCAGTCCCTGTTAATACAGCCCTACCTATCTTTCCTCCTCCTGTGGTTCCCACTGTTCTCTCAGTTCCAGCCAGTTTAGCCTTCTATTAATGTCTTACACTATTCACACCTCCTTTGCGCTCCAGGCCGTGACAGGTGCTCTTCCTGCTGCCTGGCACACTCAGGTCTTTACATGATGAACTTCTTCCCATAGCTCTTAGCTCCAGAAACTATTCTCAGAAACATTTTCAATGATTTCCCAGACTAGGTCAAATACCTTGATTATAGATACTCAAACCACACACTTCTCCTTTGTCACATCTGTTCAAGTGACTATTAGGTATTTATCTAAGTGGTTACTTGACTGATGTTTGTCTTCACAACTAGACTGTAAGTTCCATTGGGGAAGGCACTTTGTTTTGGGTTTTTTTTTTTTTTTTTTTTTTAGCTCTACTTATCCCCAGTGCTTTATCCATAACTAGCACTCAATAAAAAAATGATTAAAGGAATGAATGAATGATTCATCTGCTGAACTCTAAGTCTCTTACGATGAGTCATTAATAGATTAGCATTATAAGACCATACTTGAGGGATTATTTCTATAGCTCGTTATCAGATTAGCATTATCAAAGTCATATTTTCATATAAGGAACAAAATAGCCATCCCTATAACAAAAAGTAAAAATATATATTCTGTTTCCAGTAACATAAAGGTTAGATATCCATCAACTCTATCCTTTAAAATGCAGAGATGAGCTTGCATGAGATTAAAGGATTTCCTAAGAGGCCAGGATTAAAGAAGAAGAGGTTTGGGGGTGAGTGGGCTCTAACGCCTTAAGCCGTACTATACTAAGGACAGCATGGGCATCCTGGGGAAGAACTGGCCGGGAGATGCCCCATCCCACACATACACCCATGCCTAACTAAAGCTGGAAGCACAAAAGAATATGGCCTCAGAGGAGGAGTACACTAGAAACAAATCTACTCCAAAGAGAGAGAAATGAAGGAAACAAATATTCCTTGGCCTTTGCTCTGGGAAGAGATGAAGAAAAGTCTCCCCTAAGAACTCACAGCCATGGGCTGGCTCTCATGTGGTTTGGGAATCTGAATTAATACTATTTGCATGGTCCAAACATCTTAAGGTTTTTCATTTAAAGAGAAGAAAAATTGATAGTGCCTCCAAGTTTTGGGGGAAAAGTCAATGCTAATTCTCACGGGAAGAAGGCATCCTCAATGCAGGTCTCAAAGAATTCTAGCTGACTGAATTACAGCAAAAAAGAGCCCACAACCAAAAATCATAAAACTCATGAAGAAAAAAGGCATCTCTGGTTCAGTTAACAGACACAATAGGCAATTGAAATAGAACTATTAATATAAAAAGTCATATACAACATGTAAAACAAGTTTATTCTATATGCTTAAATAAGAGAAGCAATCAAAATAAATTCCAGATAGACCGAAGATATGAATGTGAAAAGCAAAGTAATAAGGGTTTTAGAAAATAATAATAATAAAAAAAAATTATCTTCATGACCACATATGTAGTAGGCAAGGATATCTCAAAATAGGGCACCAAAAAAGCTCTTACCAGAAAGGAAAAAATTTATGAATTGGACATTAAAATTAAGGACTTCTGTTCACCAGAAGCTCAGTATTGGGAACAGGGTCTAGCATAGAGTAGGTGCTCAATAAATATTTTAATTAATGTATAAAAAGAGAGAGAGACAGAGAGGAGACACCAGAAGAGAATAAAAGCCAAGCCACAGAGTAGGAGAGGGGATTTCAATATACAAATTTGACAAAGGCCTTTCATGCAGCATATATTAGGAACTCCTACAAATTAATAAGAAAATAGAGGGACTGCTTGATCTAATAAGAAAATAGAGGGACTGCTTGATCATAGAGTTAGTACCTATTATATAGAGGTATTATTATTATAAGAGGTAAGAGGTACTTATTATTATATAGTACAGCATATATTTAGGTGTATTATATAATGCCTAATATTTTTCTAAACTGGATATTACCAATTTACACTTCTAACAACAAAGTATGAGATAGTTAATTTTTGTACAATCTTGCCAGGACATGCTATTATTAGTATCTTGGTCTGTTTTGTTTTTAGCCATTTGGGTGCGTGATATCTCATTTGGTTGGAGGTTTTGGGGGATTTTATTGTTAGAGTTGGGGTCTTACTATGTTGGTTGCCCAGGCTAGTCTCAAATCTCTGGGCTCAAAGGATCCTCCCACCTCAGCATCCCAAGTAACTGGGACTACAGGCAGGTGCCACTGTGCCTGGTTCATCTGTTTGTTTGTTTTCCAGACAGGGTCTAGCTCTATTGCCTGGGGTAGAGTGCAGTAACTGGATCATAGCTTATGGCAACCTCAACCTCCTGGGCTCAAGCGATCCTCCTGTCTCAGCCTCCCAAGTTAAAAAAGCCTCCCAAGTTGCTGGGACCACCGGAGCGTACCACCACACCCAATTAATTTTAAAAATTTTTTATAGAGACTGGATCTTGCTATGTTGCTCAGGCAGGCCTCCAACTCCTGGCCTCTAGCAATCACCCCACCTTGGCTTCCCAAAGCGCTAGGACTGTAGGCATGAACCATTACATCTGGCCTCAAAAAAGTTTTATGGTAGAAATTTGCAAAATAATGGCTACAAAAGCCAAAAACAGAGGAGTACTAGAATAATTTAACAATAACAAAAATGACAGGTATGAGGATAAGATTTGAAATTAAAACTTGTGTAAATAACACAAATAGAAAAATGTGTTTACTGGTGACTTTTCCAATGTACAATAAATTGCAGTAAATGACATTTCTAGTACATTAAATCCTCAACATTATGGAACTATTCTGTCATTTAAAAAGTATTTTGAGGCTGGGTGTGGTGGCTCATGCCTGTAATCCTAGCACTCTGGGAGGCCCAGCGGGAAGGATTGCTTAAGCTCAGGAGTTCGAGACCAGCCTGAGCAAGAGTGAGACCCATCTCTACTATAAATAGAAAGAAATCAGCCAAACAAATTAGCTGGCACAGTGGCACATGCCTGTAGTTCCAGCTACCTGGAAGGCTGAAGCAGGAGGATCACTTGAGCCCAGGAGTCTGAGGTTGCTGAGAGTTAGGCTGACACCACGGCACTCTAGCCCAGGCAAAAGAGTGAGACTCTATCTCAAAAAATTAAAAAAAAATAAAAAGTATTTGAAATTCAGTTTTGACAAATGTACTCAAAAACAACTCCTCCCAACTGGAAAAGTAATATATACAAATTTAGGAAACTTTAGAAAGTTGTAAAGAAGAACATAAAAATCACCTATAATTCTGCTATTCAGGAATAAATCTTTCAGATATTTGTAAATTACTTCCTAGTCTTCTTCCTGTATATACACGTAGATAGACATTGTAACATATATGAAATAATTCTGTTTACATAGCTCCCCGGAAAATTTATTTTCATTTACCATATCATGAGTTTCCTAGTTATTAAAAATTCTTTCTAAACCATTTAAATGCCTGTAATATATTCCTTATACACACATACCATAATTTAATTAACCATTTCCTCAAAAATGGATGTCAGGATATTTATAAGGAAATAAATATCCTTATTATCCCTGCCGTGATAATCAAGAGCATTATGTTTCAAAGCAAATTTTAAGCATAATGCCTTCACAATTCTTTACCTGATTATTACAATTACCAATAATGAGTGCATCAGCTAGAGACAACTGTCCCACGATCATGCCCTGTTCCAGCAATGGAGCTCCTGTTTCAGCCAGGCGATTAGATGTGATAACAATGGTATTATCATCATTCAACACCATTACAGGGTCCGCCTAAAGAAAAAAGCAGTAAGAAGTTAATGACCAAGACAAAATATTAATATAAGTTAATGCTTCTTCTTGACATATACACAAAACAAAAACATAAACCACAGAGTCATTTATTTATTCATAATTATGATCTATCTTTCTAGTCAAAAACTGACCTCAATGAAAGCTGCTACTTCTTGAAGCACCAAGTTCCATTCCACTTGATCTTCAGTATTAAAGCGGTGAGTATAATCTTCAATTTCATCTGACAATTCCTGATTTTAAAATATAAAAGAAAAGTGTTACTAAAAATTCCATAAAAATACATAGCTATATTATACCATATTTCTGACAGAAACTGATACAGTTAAGAAGTTTGATTATTATCAATAGTCCCAATTATAACGAAAAACAAACAATAAAAACTACATGGATTTGCTTCAAAATTGGAAACTCCAGAATGATACACATCAAATAAAATCTTTATAGAGATCCATTTCCTATTCAGTGCTACATCAGCAATCAATTAATAGAAAAGTCAGAAGAAAATTTAAAAAATTGAATATATCCCGATTATGTTTGGATTTATACTATTTTTTGGAAATAGTCTTATTAGTAGCTATGCATAGAGGAAGACAGAAAAGGAGTACATAGAGCTATTCCTCTTGGCCTTGTCAAAACTAGCATGTTATGCTTGAAAGAAAAATTAAGAAGTATGCCAACAAAACTATTTTTTTTTTTTTTTGAGACAGAGTCTCACTTTGTTGCTCAGGCTAGAGTGAGTGCCGTGGCGTTAGCCTAGCTCACAGCAACCTCAAACTCCTGGGCTCAAGCAATCCTTCTGCCTCAGTCTCCCGAGTAGCTGGGACTACAGGCATGTGCCACCATGCCCGGCTAATTTTTTCTATATATATTAGTTGGCCAATTAATTTCTTTCTATTTATAGTAGAGACGGGGTCTTGCTCTTGCTCAGGCTGGTTTCGAACTCCTGACTTCGAGAGATCTGCCCACCTCGGCCTCCCAGAGTGCTAGGATTACAGGCATGTGCCACCATGCCCACCTAATTTTTTCTATATATATTAGTTGGCCAATTAATTTCTTTCTATTTATAGTAGAGACGGGGTCTTGCTCTTGCTCAGGCTGGTTTCGAACTCCTGACTTCGAGCAATCCACCCGCCTCGGCCTCCCAGAGTGCTAGGATTACAGGCGTGAGCCACCATGCCCAGCCCAACAAAACTATTGAATACAGAGTACAACCAGAATTTATGATGTAATAATTACAGATATTAAATGGATCCTGAATACAGTTAGCCCTTAACTACCTGAGTTAATGAAAGAGTGATATAGCTTCTGTAAAGTGACAGAAAAACTAAAATTCATTTACAATACCTCCATAAAACATTATGTATTTTTTCATGACCTCAACTTCCGATTACTTTCTCTTAAACTAAATACTTTTTTCCACTTGCATTTCTCAGCCCTCCATTGATGGGCTGTGAAATGTAAAAACATGCTGAGGGACAAAAGGAAGGAATTAAGATAATTATCTTTTATTAGTGTAAATCTATTATCATATGAAGAGATTGGGAAATATTTTCTATCATAACCTATATCAGAAGTTATTATACTTCGAATGTTGTAATTATTTAGATACATCAAAATTATTTTAACCTAAAATATATTTTTAAGAAACACAATTATCCATATACAATTAGAGATTAGGATTCTAATTACTTTAAAGCACATTTACCTTTACCAGATCCTTCACAACATCCATTTTGTTGAGAAGAAGACAAACTACTATAAATCTTGCATAGTACCGTAGCTTCTTAACTACCAACTCAGGTCTATGATAGATAAATAAAAAATAACTCATTAGGTCAAAAAAGAAGATATGCTTTTTTGATTTTTCCAATTTTCTGAGGACTTTTAAAATTCTTTTCATCTTTTTTGCAGTTATAACCATTTCCATATATAATCATACAGTCTTTTTGAGATATTTCTTATTGATTCATTAAGCTGTTCATCCATATATTCATTCATTCAACAAATATCTATTGAGAACTTAGGAGTATAGGCACTATGCTTAATGCTAAGAGTAAAAGGTTTTAAAAAAATCTATAGGCAGAGTCCCTTCTTCACAGATCTTACAGACAGAAAAGTACTTAAAACATACAGGAGACAGATAAATACTTAAAACACAGTGGAATAAATATAGTAACAGGAGAAATAAACAATGCTACTTTGAGTCCAAAAGACCAGCTCATGGATGAGAAAAGGCTTTATAGAGAAAGCGATAAATGCTTAAAATAGCAAGGAAGAGTAAAAGACCATGGAAAATATGAAGTGAAAAGAATTCCAGGAAGAACATCCTTTATCTTGAAGTCTCATTTTTCTAATATTAACAATCAAGCCAGCTTTCTCATGCTTACTGTTTGTATGTCATATCTTTTTTCATCTGTCTACTTTTAATTATCTGTCTTTTTTTTTTTTTTTTTTTTTAGTATATGTATTTTTTAGAGATAGAGTCTCTCTCTATTGCTCAGGCTATAGTGCAATGGTACAATCATAGCTCATTGCGACCTTGAACTCCTGGGCTCAAGCAATCTTCCCACTTCAGCCTGCCGAGTAGCTATGACTAGGGCATGTGCTGCCACCATGCCTGACTTTTTTAATTTTTATTTTCAAAGGTAGAGTCTTGCTTCCTGCCTTGGCCTCCCCAAAGCACTGTGCTACAGGTATAAGCCATGGTGCCTGCCTATCTGTCTTTTTATTTAAATTCATCTGTTGTAGATAGTGTATCATTATTATCTTGCTTTTTTTAAACCCACTTTGACAATCTCTACCTTGTACCATTTACATTTAATATTGTTACCGTTTTGGCTAGGTCTGTGTCTACCACCTTGCTATTTGTTTCCTATTTGTCCCTTCTCTTTTTGTTGTTCCTCTTTTGTTCCTTTCTTATCTTCTTTTTGGTTAACCAAATATTTTTTAATGTTCCTTTTTATATCATCTATCGGGTCCTTAGTTATAACTATTCTGTGTTATTGTTCTTTTAGTGATTGCCAGGAGTAGCAATGTGCATCCTAAACTTATCAAATGCCATTTACAGTCAATATAGTGCCTGTTCAAGCTAACACTTTACACTTAGCCCTTATCGGTTCAAATCTGACAATTTCAACTTCCACGTCCTGCTTTCCATATCCCACATCAAAAATACTTTATAACAGTATATTTTGTGTATATGTTTGACACTTTCTACAATAAAAATTTTCAAAAATTCTTCTTTGAATGAGTTCTTTAGAAATGTACCACTAATTGACAAATTTCTTAAACTGTTTTATTCCTGTTTATGATGGAATCATACAATGGTTAGAGAACACAGACTTGAAAATTTATTGAACCTTGTATTAAATTTGTTTTGTGGCAAATATAAGTCAACTTCACAAAAGTTCATATAAGCTTGAAAATAGCATACATTTACTTATTGTTGCATCCAGTTTTCTGTAAGTTGGAACAAGTTTTTGTTACTCATCTTATAATTTCTTATCTTCTTGATATATAAGGTATTAAATATGGTAGAGCAAAAATTCCCATATACATTAGACCATTTATTAATTTCTCCATTTTTTGCTTTATTATAATGCTATATTACGGGTTATATATAAATTTAGAGTTTCTCTATTTTTCTTAATTGTTCCTTTTATCATTATGGAGTAAACCTCTATCCTTAATAATATTTTCTCCCTTAAATAAAAATAGTATGTATTGGCATATTTTCCCCCTTAGTATCTGTCTTATTTATCTTTTTTTATGTACCTTATATCTTTGAAGGATCTCTTATAAACAGTGTGTTACTGGATTTTTCTAAAAAAGGCATATTGACAACATCTGTCTCTTAAAAGGAAAGTTTATATCACTTTCACTCACTGATTACCACCATATTTGGACTTGTTTCTACTTTATTATTTTGTGCTATTTATGCTTTTTGGGGTGTATTTTCCTTTCCTGTCTTCCATTATAATGACTCATTCTATCTGTTTTGAAGTTACACATTCTCCTTATATTAAGTACATTTTTCTTAGAATATTAACAAACTGCTTTATGTTTTTTCTGAGCAGTAAATGGATCTTATTAGAATGACTTAATTCTTTATCCTCTTTCTTCTCTCAATGCTAGTTATCCAAGATTTGGCTCCATTTTATTTCATTTTTATTTATTTTTGAGACAGAGTCTCACCCTCTTGCCCTGGCTAGAGTGCTGTGGTGTCAGCCTAGCTCACAGCAACCTCAAACTCCTGCACTGAAGCAATCCTTCTGCCTCAGCCTCCCAAGTAGCTGGGACTACAGGCATGTGCCACCATGCCCGGCTAATTTTTTCCATGTATTTTAGTTGGTCAGTTAATTTCTTTCTATTTTTAGTAGAGACGGGGTCTCACTCTTGCTCAGGCTGGTTTCGAACTCCTGACCTTGAGCAATCCACCCATCTCAGCCTCCCAGAGTGCTAGCCCATTTTATTTTAATAAAATCAATGAGCCATTGTTACTGTCTCATAACGTAATGTGTTTTAGAATACAAGGGGATACTTTTTGTTCACTAATCCTTCTTGTATATTACCCCTTCTTCTAGTTTTAATTTTCCTCTTCATTGTTCTTTTATGTCACCAAAATCAACTACTCCCCTGCAAGGTCACCATGGCAAATGAACTAGGTACTTCTTTATTTTCTTGACAGCTATGTTGTCCATTTAAAGGGATGACTGTTCTATTTTATCCAGCATTTCTAGGTGTTTTGGAACTGATAGTATTTTAGGTTATCTAGCCTACCACGCTGTCAGGGGTGGAATTCAAAACAGAAATAAAATTAGTAGAAGGACAGTATTAATTCATACCTAAAATATGAATGACTTAATTCCATTAATTTTTTATAAAACAGGTTCCATGAATCGATAGATCATGAATTATGTAACTGGCAAACTTTCCATTAAGGGCCAGATAGTAAATATTTTGAGCTTTGCAGGCCATATTTGATGCCTGTGGCATATTCATCCTTTCCTTTTTCACAACCTTTTGAAAATGTAAAAACAATTCTAAGCTGCCAACAAGTACAAAAACAGGCCATGGGCCCAATTTGGCATGTAGGCCATAGTTTGCCTATCCCTGCATTAAATAAACATTGCATGTAAAACACTACAGGAATGTAAAGCCATAGCCTGTTGGCAGACTCCATATCAAACTGCACAAGAAGTGTGACCCTCACTGGAAGGGTCTACAGTGAGCCCTTGTTATCATCAATACCACCACTGTGAACTGCCAGAGCCATCAATTTCAGATTCATATTTCCCACGTTAAAACACGTCAATACTGTCACCACTAAAGTTGAAATTATGATGCTCTTGACAAACTGTGGACTCCAGAATTCCACTTTGTCCAACCTACCAGACCCACTACTTATAAGACAGTGACTCTTCAACTGCACATTTGCCTGAGAAACTCCATTCTTCCAGGTGGCTAATGCAACATCTCCCTACGACGTCTTGTGTACTGAGGAACATCACCTTCTCCGTGTCTAACTCTGACTAGGCTCAGCCTTGGCCATCTGCAACAGAGTTGGGGTTTGTAGGTCCTCGGATGAGTGGTCGTATGATAACACCTCTCCTAAGCAGGATGGGCCCATGGAATGAGATGTTCTGAGTGTTGACTATGCTTAGTGACAGGTAGTCACCTTGGTGACTTCTGGAATGTATCGTTTCTCCTGGCCTCAAAATAATCCTTAGGTGCTGAGACAGTTCAGAGAGAACTTGTTCCTTTTGAGGAGAGAAAACGTTTGCCTTTTAAAAACTGTGAAATTGTGGAATATTTTCTTACTTGGTTTTATCTGCTGGCTATTGATTTTAGCAGCTGTTCCCGACTGCTATCTTGACAGGCCCCGTTGCCCTGTGTGAACTAAGAAACAAACAATCTGCCAACTGAACAAAGCCTTTTCTGAGTACATATAGCAAAGTCAAGGTTCTACATACTAGACTGTGTAATTTGATTCTAATTTACTGGCCCAGTGCAAGAGATTTTGTCATCCTGATTCCAAATAATCCTACCTCTATTAATCTGCCCTACACTAGGAAACAACACAGGAAAACAATTCAAATGTGGTGTTTGCTATTAAGGCAGAAAGTAACTGCAATAAATCAAACCGCTATGTTTTAAGCCAAGGGGCCCAAGGCCAATTTCCCTTTTTGCAAATTAGAAAATGCAGAAAAGGGAATTATATAAGGTATTTTGCTATTGCTTAAAATAGTTCTTTGCTTGTATGTACTTTTTCTTAATGCTGATAAAATGTCACATAGCTCTTTTGCATTTTTTAATATATGATTTATCTCATCAAGAATTAATACAAATAGTATAACACATTTGTTAAAAAATTAGGTTTGGTGGAAATATATCTATAGTGAAAATATGTGAAGCAAACCATAGAAAAACCTGGGGGAAAAGAAACTGGGGGAACTTCTGATGGAAGGATGACGTTAGGAGATAACAAAAAGACAGGAGAGGAAAATGCAGACTCCAGCACCGACACCCCTCACTCATGCCACGCAGACTCCCCTGCACAGGTCTGAACAGCGTGCACATAGAAATGAAGGGGATTTACAAAAGTGGTACTTTTCCAAAAATGTCAGTTTAGCTAGAAAGATTACAATAGCCAACCACAAAGTGTTCTCCAGAAAAAACACATCAAAACTGTTTTCTTCTATTGCTAAGAGAATATAATCTTTTCATCACATAACAACTAAGAGTTCTGTTGCTGGGAGTAGAGAAAACATTCAGATCTTCTATGCCTGAACTTTCTCTTCCAACAAGTCTCAGAATGCTAGCAAGAAAGATTCTTCAGCAGATCCCTGATTTCTTCCACAATTCCACACTCATCTGGAATTAACAAAATCACAATCAATGGGTACCCCAAACATGTCTGTAAGCCCCATTAGAAGATAATCTTCTGAAAGGGAACTAGCACCCCTTCTTTTCTTTTTTCCTCTTCCATTCGAGTATCTGCTACAGTACCAGATATGTGTTCAACAGATTTTTATTGGGAATGAATGAATTCTACATATTTTTTTTCCCAACAGTTGAGTTACACAACTGCAAAACAGTCCTGGGTTTATAAAAAAAAAATTCAAACAGCATTAGCAGCCTTTTCTCTAGTCCTACATTACAGCTGTCAACAGGCTTTTGAAGACATATGAATTAACATTACACAGGCTAAAAAGACGAAATGCTATTAGCTAAGCCTCATGGTGGAGTCATTTTTTTTTCTTTGAAACCTATGTGACCCCACTCTCTTAGAAAGCAGTAACTTCAACCCTCCTTTGGTACTGTAACATCATTACAACACCAACATATTTATTTATTTATTAATTTTTTGAGACAAGATCTTGCTCTGTTTCCCAGGCTGGAGAGCAGTGGCCTCATCATAGCTCTCTACAGACTCAAATTCCTAGGCTCAAGCAATTCTCCTGCTTCAGCCTCCAGAGTTGCTGGAACTATAGGCACACGACACCACACCCAGCTACTTTTTCTATTTTTTTGTAGAGACAGGTTCTCACTCTTGCTCAGGATAGTCTCCAACTCCTGGCCTCAAGTGATCCTTCCACCTTAGCCTCCGAAAGTGTTAGGATTATAGGTGTGAACCACCATGCCTGGCCAACATCTATAATATTTACTGCTCTTAGGTAACATACACCTCTGTATACTTTTTAGAAGGTCTTAAATAGTAGGCACTCATTAAAGCCTGTTTAATGAATGTACGTTATAAACAAGTATGTGCTTTTCTGCACAATTTTCATACAGACTAAAGTGTTTAATCCTCAACTTCCTAAAAACACAGTAGATGCATACCTGTCTTCTTTATTGACTTGAGAATAATATGATCTCTGTCTGATTGCAGAATAGAAGGAGAAAGCCTCATTCAGATAGCTGGTCTCAGATGTGCGTAAGCTATGAGAAAAAAAATTTTTTTTAATATGGCAGTCAGAAACTCTTCACCATGATAAATACTTGTTTCATATTTCTCTAGTCCCTATATAAGATGATAGGAATGACTGTCCTAAATTTGAACCAGCTAGGCAATAATCATATCACCCTTAAAATGTATAAAAATAGTAATAATGATATTTTTGGTAGAAATGGGGTCTTACTCTTCCTCAGACTGGTCTCAAACTCCTGATCTCAAGCAATCCTCCTGCTTCAGCCTCCCAGAGTGCTAGGATTATAGGCATGTGCCATGGCACCCAGCCCAAGCCTTTTTTTTTTTTCTTTTGGAGACAAGGTTTTGCTCTGTTGCTCTGGGTAGAGTACAGTGGTATCATCATAGCTCACTGCAACCTCAAATGCCTGGGCTCAAGTGATCCTGCTATGTCAGCCTCCTAAGTAGCCGGGACTACAAGTGTGCACCACCACACCCAACTAATTTTTAAATTTAATTGTGGAGATGGGATCTCACTGTGTTGCTCAGGCTGGTCTTAAACTCCTAGCTTCAAGCAATCCTCCCACCTTTGCCTCCCAAAATGCTAGGATTACAGGTATTAGCCTCCGCACCTGGCCCCAAGCCTTTTTTATTATATACCTGATATTACTTCATGATAATGAAATGTAGATTCCTAAAAGGAGCTCTCTTCTTTCCTTGACTCAAGAGTGGGACTACATAGATGTTATTGCTCAAAGGATATAATCAAAAGTACCTTTATTTATCTCATGTAACCTTTCAAACAACATACTCTACAAGAATGAGTTTTTAAAAGCATCTTACTGACAACTATTCATTCATACATACAAGTTATAATATATCTCTGCATAGTATTAAGACTTAAGTGAAGGCATAAGAACTATAAATTCATCTGTTATTTATCATTTATCTAAAACAGAAATCACACTCCTTTAAGTTACAAATGAGTCTGACCAAATGAACTGTTTAGAAGGTAAGCCTTTAAAGCAAATAATATTACTTTGATTATGAAAGGTCATTTCATAATGTTGTCTTTTTTTCCCACACACACAGATGGGTTCACGGTATATCACCCAGGCTGGTTTCAAACTCCTGGCGTCAAGTGATCCTCCCACCTTAGCCTCCCAAGTAGCAGGGACTACAGGAACAAGCTACCATGTCTACCTAATTATTATATTTTTTAGACACAAGATCTCACTATGTTGCCCAGGGTGGTCTCAAACTGTTGGCCTCAAGAGATCCTCCTGCCTCAGCCTCCCAAGTAACAGGGATGACAGGTATGTGCTATTGCAGCTGGCTTGATGATGCTGTCTTGATCAATCTGGTCTGAACTATTAGGGTTTCATTTGTAACTTATTGTATTCACGCCTACCAAGTGAGTGTACCACACATACTCCTGCATGCTGTGTTTTAATCAGGGTAACACTTTACTCTTTCCGTGTGAAATGCACTTACTAATAATGGTAGTATAGCTGACCAATCTTGGAAGCAATTTCCCCTATTTGCCACCGCTTCAAGCCATACCGATTATCCAAGACTTGTCTGTTTTATAATGGAAACAAGAAAACAGAAATAAAAGACTATAAATTTCAAAAATAACCAAATCTATATATTCAATAGAATAAAATATCATCCAATTCATCAAAGCTCATGAATTTTTCATAAGATTTCAACATAATCATTCAATTCAATTAAAAAAACATTTATTAAATGTCTATTTAAATAAGTTCAAATATAAAAAGAAACTACTTTGAGCTATGTCCATGAAAATTAGAAGCCACACCCATGATAGCCTTTGGCTAATAAAAAACATGTATTTTAGAATGAAACCATGAATCATCTCACTTATGTTAGAGTTCATCTGAACCATTAAAAATGTAACATTGTCTTTAAAAAATCAGATAAGAACACTATATTTTAAAATCTTTTTTTTTTTTTTAAGACAGAGTCTTGCTTTGTTGCCCAGGCTAGAGTGAGTGCTGTGGCGTCAGCCTAGCTCATAGCAACCTCAAACTCCTGGGCTCAAGCAATCCTGTTGCCTCAGCCTCCCGAGTAGCTGGGACTACAGGCATGCGCTACCATGCCCAGCTAATTTTTTCTATATATATTAGTTGGCCAATTAATTTCTTTTTATTTATAGTAGAGACGGGGGG
>VSMD01060993.1:0-12281 GCA_008750895.1 Mirza zaza | reverse complement strand
ATATATAGAAAAAATTAGCCGGGCATGGTGGCACATGCCTGTAGTCCCAGCTACTTGGGAGGCTGAGGCAGCAGGATTGCTTGAGCCCAGGAGTTTGAGGTTGCTGTGAGCTAGGCTGATGCCACGGCACTCACTCTAGCCTGGGCAACAAAGTGAAACTCTGTCTCAAAAAAAAAGAAAAAAAGAACTTATCTACTTTACATATCTCTACTAAATCTGTTTAAGAACATAAAAAATGAGGGAAGACAAAAAGCAAGTGGAAAATTTTAGGAGTCTGACATCTAAGACTGGGAACAGACAAGGAATACCTACTACTTTCATTTCTGCTTGTTACAGTAATGAAAGTACTGAAAATTATGTGATAAAAAGAAAATAGGCCGGGCGAGGTGGCTCAAGCCTGTAATCCTAGCTCTCTGGGAGGCCGAGGTGGGCGGATCCTTTGAGCTCAGGAGTTCCCAGCCTGAGCAAGAGCGAGACCCCATCTCTACTATAAAAATAGAAAGAAATTAATTGGCCAACTAATATATATAGAAAAAATTAGCCGGGCATGGTGGCACATGCCTGTAGTCCCAGCTACTTGGGAGGCTGAGGCAGCAGGATTGCTTGAGCCCAGGAGTTTGAGGTTGCTGTGAGCTAGGCTGATGCCACGGCACTCACTCTAGCCTGGGCAACAAAGTGAGACTCTGTCTCAAAAAAAAAAAAAAAAAAAAAAAAAGCATTCTGGATATTTAAATCAGAAGCCTTCGAGTGTACCAGTAATAACCAATTAGAAAATAAGATAGCATGTCAAAGTAACCAAAACTGTAAAGAATCTAAGAATTGACCTAACAAAACTGTATACAACCTTTATAGAAACAAAGTAATTGAGAGCTTTTAAAAAAGACCTGAGTAAGTGGAGAAATATACAATATTTACAAAATGAAAGATTTATTATAACACAATAATTATTTTAATTCTCTCTAAAATGATCTATAATTTTAATGCAATTCTGTTAAAATATCAACAAGACTTTTAATGGAATCAGAACTAATTCGAAGTTTACATGGAAGAAGAAAAACTCCATGAATAACTAAAACAGTTCTCAAAAAGAGCAGAGAGAATGAATTCACACTACCTGATATTAAGACATATTGCAAAGACCTAATATTTAAAGCATACTGTTACTATTAAAGTATTATATGTGATACTGTTGGACAAACAATGGAATGTAATTGAGTACAGACACAAACTAATATGCTAATTATGCCCATGAGGAGTTGATATATGATATAAATTGGTATCATGACTCCCTGGGGGAAGATGAATTATTTAACTAATAGCACTGGGGAAATTGGCTTACTTGAATTGAACAAATATAAAACTTGAATCACACTTACACACAAATTCAGATCGGCATAAGACCTAAACATGAATAGTAAAACTAGAAAATTAAATAATTTTGTAACATTGGATTGGAGAGAATTTTGTAAACAGCACAGCTAATAAAGGGAAAATGCGATGGATCTATCTACATTAAACTTAAGATTTCTGATGAACAAAAGACATCAGTAGCAAATGACATACTGATAATCTATTTTTTGCAGTGTATATAGCCAACAAAGATCAATGGTTAAAATGTATAAAGAACTTCTGAAAATTCACCAGAAAACCCAATAGAAAAGTGGGTAAAGGATATGGAGAAGCAGTTCACAAAATGAAAAACCAAAATGACCAATAAGCATATACAACCTTGCTAATAATCAGATTATGTAAATGTAAACATTAATGTACTTCCTTATACTCGTCAGATTTATAGAAAATTATTTTTCTTTCCATTGTCAATACTCAATATATTTGCATAAAATCAAAAAGTTGCATTATATTAATTGTACAAAACATGATTTTGCTGGTGGGAGTATAAACTTTAGCCATTCTGAATTTTTTGGGAAGTAGTCACAAGTATATAAAAATACTCTCAAGAATATTTATGGTAGCATTATATTATACATAAATCAAATAATAAAAGTCACTCAATTTGATATTTAACTGGAGTTCAGAAACGTGACAGTTTCCTGCATTATATGGCAAATTCTTTGAGGTCAAAAATGACAATTTATTTATATTTGCACCCCTGAGCACTTGGCTTGATAGTAGCTATTCTAATAGCTGTTTGTTTAATTGAAGAGTAGTGAAATGCAAGTTTTTAAGAAGTTGCAGAGTCCATGGATAATTTTTTTTTAATTTAGTAACAGAATATTCATTGTTCACGGTCATAGCCACACAATTTGTAGTTAGCGAACTGGGATTATAAATCAGTTATATGGCTCGGTGCAGTGGCTGACTCCTGTAATCCTAGAACTCTGGGAGGCCAAGGCGGGAAGATCACGGAGCTCAGGAGTTCAAGACCATCCTGAGCAAGAGGGAGACCCAGTCTCTACTGAAAACAGAAAAAATTAGCCAGACATGGTAGTCTATAGTTTCAGATACTAGGGAGGCTGAGGCAGGAGGATCACTTGAGGCCATGAGTTCAAGACCAGGCTGGGCAACACAGCAATATCCCATCTCTAGAAAAAATTTAAAAATTAGCCAGGCATGGTGGAGTGTGCCAGTAGTCCTACCTATTAGGGAAGCTGAGGCAGAAGAATTGCTTAAACCCAGGATTTTGAGGTTACAAAGAGTTATGATGGTGTCACTGCACTTGGCTGGGTGACAGAGCAAGACCCCATCTCTAAAAAATAAAAACTATGTACCATAAACAATTATTTTTATATGATGTCACTTTATGAGTCTTGATTAGATCTCTGAGATCTTTCTTAGAGCCAGCATTCTGTCATTCTAGGTTAATTTCTTCTACTTTAGCATTTTAGTTGCTCACTGACATTGGGCCAATGCCATAAGGAACTTAACCATAACTCTGTGACCATAAAGAAGAAATTTATTAAGATCTGTGTCATAATGTTCTGCTTAAAATCCAAAATAGACACATTCAAATTTTACAAATCCAGCACAGCCAGACAGGTACATATATTTACAGTGTATACAAACAAGCAATGTGATATATGACATGAAGGAAGTAACTTATTTTAGTGTAGAGGGAAAGAAGAATCAAAGAAAACAAATCTACCCTGTCTTAGTCAGTTTGGGCTGCTATAACAAAATGCCATAGACTGGGTAGCTTATAAAGAACAGAAATTTATTTCTCCAAGTTCTGAAGGCTGGAAATCTTGAGATGAAGGTGTCAGCATAGTCAGGTTCTGGTGAGGGCCTTCTTCCAGGTTGCAGACTGCTGGCTACCCATCGTATTCTCACATGGAAAATGAGTGAGAGCTCTCTCTCTGGGGTCCCTTTCATAAGGTCACTAATCTTTTTCATGAGGGCCCCACCTTCACGATCTAATCACCTGCCAAAGGACGCACCTCCTAATACCATCACATTGGGAGTTCGGATTTCCATATATGAATTTGGTGGGAGAACACAAACATTTAGCTCATTGCAACTCACCTTGTTAGTTGGAAAAACTTTAATCTTTTGAGACTACCCGAAAACCCAAATAAGGTGAAGAATTATAAAGATGATGGAAAATCACCCATAGAATATATTTGGAAGAATATATTTCAGAAAAAGATGAATAATGCTGTTCTGAAGAGTTAACCCGGGAATAAAATGAACAGGTTAAACAGGAAGAGTGGGAATTCCGTATTCTCAAATTTTAGCCAGCCAAAATTCAGAACAGCATGGTGAATGGCCTTAAAAAGAAAAAAAAAAAAGTTACCCATCAGAAATTACATTTAATGATTCCAATTTCTTTTATTTTTCTTTTAATTTTTTGTAGAGACAGGGTCTGGCTATGTTGCCCAGGCTGGTCTTGAACTCTTGGCCTCAAACAATTCTCCTGCCTCAGCCTCCCAAAGTGCTGGGATTGCAGGTGTGCCACCATGCCTAGCTAGATTCCAATGTCTGATCTTGGCTTTACTCTGAAGAGTAAAGGCAAAAGTATCAATTATTTCAATTGCAATATTTTCAGTAGTGGACCTTATCTGGACAAGATATTAACAAGTAGAAAGTTTTGTGTTTTCATTAAAAAGAAATGTACTATTATTATATTTTTCAGAACATAATTCATTCCGTTCAGTATTTCTAGCTAGGGAAAAAAAAGATCATTCAGGTCAGATTCATTTACCTATTTAAAAACAAACAATAAACTTTTAAAAACTCTCTTAATCGCCCCTCTTATAGTATGGGAATAAGATTAGTAGATAATACAATATTCTTATTTAGCAATGTGAGAAAATTATTTTTAGAATGAAGAAATTCCTTTTCATGAACTTATTACTTATTAATATTTTGGGTTCAGGTGGTTACCAGTCTAATACCAAAATTACTAAGGAGGATGAGCTTAATAAAGAAGTTGTGGTAACTGATGCTTTAATATGCAAAATCTTTATCCAGAAAATTATTTTTCAAATGCCTAGTATGAACTGATTCCAAACAACTCTGATAGGCTCTTAAAATCTTATTTTTAAAGTTGTAAATTGAACATGTAACTTCATATAAACACACAAATTTCATGTGAAAACTTGTAGCTTTATGAATTTTTACACACACACACACACACATATTTTGAGACAAGGTTTTGCTCTACCACTATAGTGCAGTAGCATCATCATAGCTTACTGCAATCTCAAACTCATGGGCTCAAGTGATCCTCCTGCCTCAGCCTACTGAGTAGGTAGCTGGGACTACAGGCATGTGCCACCATGCCCAGCTAACTTGTGAATTTATATTTCACACCACAAATGTACACATCCCTTAGATTTGCATGTTTTATTTTTTATTTTAAATTATTTTCTTCTTTTATTTTTTGGCTTCTGAGCGATTTCTCTAATTGCATATTGTTTTAAAAAATTTATGGAAAGCCAAATTAATACAAGGAATATATGTAAACCCATAAATTCAGTGCCATGAATAAAAATTTTCTTGTAATACTCTATCTTTAGTCATCAACACTGAGGTTAAAAGTTACTGGCCAAGGAATTTATATCCCAAAATTTCATTTTTTTTTTTTTTTTTTTTGAGACAGAGTTTCACTTTATTGCCCAGGCTAGAGTGAGTGCCATGGCGTCAGCCTAGCTCACAGCAACCTCAAACTCCTGGACTCAAGCAATCCTGCTGCCTCAGCCTCCCAAGTAGCTGGGACTACAGGCATGTGCCACCATGCCCGGCTAATTTTTTCTATATATATTAGTTGGCCAATTAATTTCTTTCTATTTATAGTAGAGATGGGGTCTCGCTCTTGCTCAGGCTGGTCTCGAACTCCTGAGCTCAAATGATCCGCCCACCTCGGCCTGCTAGAGAGCTAGGATTACAGGCTTGAGCCACCGCGCCCGGCCCCAAAATTTCATTTTTAATTTATAGGTGTGCTGCCATATAATTGTAGAGTAAGCCTAACCAAATTTGCTTCTCCATTGGGATTTTATTATAATTTTATATATTTCAATTTTTTTATCTTTTCTTTTTTAAATTTAAAAAGTTTAAATCTTTTCACTTTTTTCTTCTGAAATATATCTATTGTGATGAAATTGATGATTGGGATTAACAGTTGGTCTTAACTATTTATTTTCCCTTAAATTCTTAATATTAATTTTTTTGGAAGCCAATCTACTTTCCAGGATCGTGGCCATTTGATTTTTATAAGCTTTTCCTAATTTACATAGCATTTTATGTATTAACAGTCCATTAAAAAATTAATCACAATAGTTTGGGAAATATATTAAGCTGCTTGCCACAGATAGACAAAACAAGCAAAGTAAGGTTAATGGAAAAGCGACAGGAATTAAGTAATTCAATGATTTGTAAATCAGAATAAAAAATTAGAAATACTGTTAGTCTATTTTTTTTAAAGCCTATATATACTACACCTGCAACAATTCAGCAGTCACCTAACAATAGGTTATAGACACTGTGAAACTTAGAAATTGGTTAATTGAGATGATGCATATTCAGAGAAATCTAAGAAAGGTGATTTAAAGTGGTAAAACTTGCAAACTTACAAGCAGGGAAAAAAAAGCTTTTACGTAGTAAACAACCATTTTGAAATTCTGGAGTACCAGGGAAAGGTTTTGGAACTTCAAAAGTAATAACTCATTGCAAGGTGAAGATAAAAAAAAAAAAAGCAAGAAAAATGATGATGACCTGTCACTACTGTTCACTGCTGCCAAGAATCCTACTGAAGTGTTATTATCACCATCATTTAGTCTCAGAATTGAAATGTGGTTCAAGTCACAAAAGAGGATACTGGAAATATTTGTATCTGAAGTGAAAAAAAATCTAGAAGTAGTTAGAAAAAATTTTAAGGTAGGTTTGTTTTTCCAACGTTCATTAAGCTAAAAATACAGACCAACTAACAGCAATTTATGGTCAACCACAGACTTATTTGAAAACTGAGTCAAAGCAAAAAATTTTTATTGGACAAACTGTCATTGGGTTACGGGCTCAAGCTGCAGATTCATCAAAAAAGTACAAAGTTATGTTTGTTTTTTCTTTTTTTTTAGACATTGTTCCTGAGGAAAATTATATGCTTTTAAAACTTGGATTTATCTCTCGAGTAGTTTCATTACAAGCTCTTTGATTACTAACACCTGATCAAATGTAAAGCCATAAAATAGATTTTTTTTTTAAACCACGGCATTACTTAAGGTATCTTTCCTGAAAATCAAATTCCAAGAGCTGGATATTTAAGAAAAAGTATAAAAACAGAAGTATCAAGAAGGTAGGTGAATGGCTAGGTAAAGCAGTCATTAAAAACATCCCAAGGACAAAGGTTAGGTTTATGTAATATGGTGTAATGGAAATATCACTAGACTGTAAGCCAAATAATCTGGATTTCACAGCTGTATGTTAGAACTGGTTGTGTCCTCGGCCTTATAATGACCTGCGTTTGTATTTGTACATGAAACTTAGAAAACTAGAGGGTTAGATCAGATGGTTTCTAAGGTTCTTTTACAATTTAAACCATTACAATTTTAAGTCTTCTGAGAAATATTTGTATCACATAGCTCCATCAGGAATGTTACAGTCAGATGGAATGTGAGTTTCTAGGAACACAGGCTTACACGTACCCAACCCCTAGGGCCTGTTAGGAACCTGGTGCACAGGAGAGCCACACAGCAGGTGGTGAGCAGGGGGCTAGCCAGCAAAGCTGCATCTGATTTCCAGCCACTCCCCATCGCTTGAATCTCGGCCTGAGCTCCGTGTCCCCCCCCCCCATCTCCCTCTCCCTGTCCATGGAAAAATTGTCTTCCATAAAACCGGTCCCTGTGGCCAAAAAGTTGGGGACCACTGGTAAATAGTGGAAATAAAAACGATAGGTTCTGAGGATACTTGCAGCCACCATTTTCAAAAGACTAAATTCCCAGGGTTCTTGAAGTGGGAAAACCATGGGTCATAAACTGGTCTTTTCAACTGTATCACTACACCTGGACAATAAAAGCGTTGGCAGCAAAGCTTGTTAAATTTGACGGCAACAATACTCATAATTCTATTTTCTTGATAGTGCTGTTTCACAAGCTGCTGTTGAATTGTGTCCCCCCCAAATTTGTATGTTGAAGTCAGTACCTCAGAATGTGACCTTATTTGGAGATACAGTCTTCATCAGGTTAAAATGAGGTCATTAGGATGGGCTCTAATCCAGTATGACAGATTTGCATACAGAAAGAACACCAAGGAACATGAAGATAGCCATTTACAATCCACGGAGAGGCCTGGAACAGATCCTTCCCTCACAGCCCTCAAAAGGAACCAACTCCATCAATAACTCAATTTCTAACTTCTGGCCTCCAGAACTGAGACACAATAAATTTCCACTAGACAGGTGACCCACTTTGTAGTAATTTGTTATGTCAGCCACAGGAAACTAATATAGATGCTAAGATCAATTTGTCATATCCGAAATAATCTGTATATTTCCCTGCCAGCAACCCCCATCCAGATCTTCCTAACTTCTATATTAACACTTCAGTGGGTTTTCTCAGTCAATAAAGCAATCTGACATCAAAAGTCTGGGCATGACATTATGGTTCTGTAACTGCAAATGAAATGTGTTCCTTCCCACCCCCATCTTAAATTATTCGACATACAGACAGGGGCTTAGGAAATTTTTTAAGAAACAGACTAAGAAAACCAAATCTTTTCCTCCTATAATACTGACATCCTAGTGTTAAAACAATCACACAGCATTTGTGTTTCTTTTTAACTTGTGGACAAAGATTTACAGACAACTCCAAAAAATAAATCCTCTTTTGCAACCCAGAACTCACTGTTCAGTATGAGTTTTGAGAGATATATATAAGGAGTATGCAAAAAAAAAAAAAAAAAAAAAAATCAGAGATTCCACTGATTACCTAGAGGATAATTACTGATGGGAAATGCAAAAGGAGGGGTTTGGTTTCTTACTAATAGGATTATTAGTGGACTTAATTATATATTATGTTGCATTTTAGTTCTGGTAGTGCAATAATTTAATGACTTCATACAAGAAAAACTAAGCTTGTCTTGAGTTTAAAATGAAAAAGTTAATGGTACCTATGGTTAAGGAAGGAAAACTGTAACTCCTTTCTTCAGTACATCTGTTTTTCAATTCATGAAATTACAACACATACAAGAAACAGGATAGTCACCAAAAATAGTTAAAACCATGAATTACCATGCAACTGAAAATACCACATTTAAGATATAATTATATAGTTAAAAATGGAGCAATGCCAAGAAAATTGGACAATTAAAAAAACTAATTAAAGGCAAATTTCGTAAGTTGTGTTTAAAATCATCCATTTTAACATATCCAAAAAAAGTTGAATTTATTATTTTACATTGACATTCTGTAAGTTAAAATAAAGAGATCAAGTTGTCTCATGGACTGGAAGGTGACTTATTAATTCCCTTTCATTTCCAAACCTCATCAAGCAGTCACTACATTTATGAGGTAAGTCAGCTGAATGCTTGAAATCTAGATGAATTTTAAGATCTTCAATTTGTCCTGTTGAATATTCACAATATTGACATAAATAAATCCCTTCAGATAAATGTGAATTTAAATGCTTGCAATATTCTAGCATACTGGAAAAGCCTTTCCCACAGTCGTCACAAACATGAGGAAAAATTTTCGTATGTTCAATAGCCACATGCCTATTAACATTTGTATGAAGTCTACTCCGAAAACCACATACTTGACATACAAAGAAGTTTTTACATTTGTCAAAGGTAATTTTGCTTAAGAGGCTGTACTGTCCATGTTCTCCATTGTTATACTTATCACTTAACTCTATTAATTTACATGCATGCTCATTTACCACGTGGCTATGCAAGTCTTCTGGATCATTAGTTTCGTGTTCACAGAACTGACACAAGTACTGCTCATCACAGCTGTGCTCCTGGAAATGTAGGTAGAGTTCACTGCTTGAAGAGAACTGCACATCGCACTGCTCACACCAATAGAGGTGATCACTAAAATGGGTATCTGCAATGTGCTGGCTGAGGTTCTCAAAAATTACTGTCTTATAATCACAGTATTTACAAATATAGGGATCCTCTTCATGTAGTTTGGCATGTTCTATCAGAAGCATGTTGGTAGAGAAACTTTCCTTGCATACTCGACACACATTTGAATCAGTACGTTTATGCTTCAAGATCATATGCTGCTTTAAATCAGAAAAATATTTGCTGTTGAACTCACAAAGTTCACATTTATAGAGGCCACTGCTGTTAGCTCTCAGTAAAGGCCATTTCTGCTGAGCAGTCACATTCAAAGCCTGGCTCTTGTCAAGAACTTTACAAAGTTTAGCTGGTGCCTCTTCATCAGTTTGGTCTTGAAGACTCTCAGAGGAATTGTTTTCTGTCTCTATATCATAATCCTCGGAAATTGCATGCACTTCTACAGCAATTGGAACATCTTCAGCAGTGTGAACTTCTATAGGACTCTCCTCTTGAGTTTGTTGGTTGACTGATTCCGGTGAGTCACATTCTTCATCACAAATTTCAATATCAGCAGATTTTTCTGAAGAATAAAACAAGCCTATTATTATTTCTAAGTAAGACTTGTTAAATAAATGCAACTGGGCAAAAAGAAATTTATTTTAAGCACTGTTTTTCACTGATCTACACAAAATATGTCAATGCTAGTAATTAGTTTCCCCAACCTGTAGAAAAGGCAGTGTGGTCTAGAATTCTAAGTACTGGACTAGGAACCAGGTAGTTCTGGTTTCTGTTTCTGGCCTTGATTCCATCTGTAAATTTTGGCAAGTCACTTGACGTCTCGATATCAGAGTCATCATCTGTAAAAAGGAATTTGGAAGAATACATTTTATATCAAAGCATTAAGCATTAATTATCAAATAAAGCACCAACTGCTTTTAATATAATTTTGATTGTTATGTATATACCCCAGTCACACAGAAAATCTGCCCAAACAAGCAACTGCTTTTGCTTCTGTGCCCCATTTAGACCAGAATACACTTGTTTATGTTGGGAATTTTAAGTTTAAATTACTGAGTTTGAATAAACCTTTATTACTTCAGCCCAGTCGCAATGTTTTTTAGAATGGGGAAACTGAAATACAGGTCAACAGAGAAAACTGGGCTTCGCCATGTTTATTTTTAATACACTTTTATTTTTTAGAACAGTTCTAGATCTATAGAAAACTGAGAAGACAGTATAGTTTCCATATATCCAACACTGTTTCCTTACTATTAACATCTTACATTAGCATAATGCATTTCTTATAATTAATGACCAATACCGACATACTGTTAGTAACTAAAGTCTCTACCTCATTCGGATTTCCTTAGCTTTTACCTAATGTTCTTTGCTGTTCCGGGATCCCTTCTAGGATACCACATTATATTTGTTACGTCTCTCTAGACTACTACTGTTGGCTGTGGCAGTTTCTCACATTCTTGTTTTTCAGGACTTTGACAGTTTTGAGCAATATTGGTCAGGTATTTTGTAGGATGTTCCACTAATAGCATCTGTTGGGGTTTTCTTTTCAGTGATTAGACTGGAATAATGGGTTATTAGAAGGTAGATCAAACAGGTAAACTGGCATTTTCATCACATCTTATCAAGGGTACATATTATCAATATGATTTGACTGTTAATGCTGATCTTGACCTCCTGGCTAAGGTAGCACTTATCAGGTTTCTCCACTGTAAACTCACTTTTACTTTTCATACTTTACCCTTTGGAATGAAATTACCATGCACAACCCACACTTAAGAAGTAAGACAGTTATGTTCCAACTCTGAGGGAAGAATATCTATATTAAAAATTTAGAATTTTTCTGCACAGATGAGTCTTTCTCTTATTTAATCATTTATATCAGCATAGACTAATATTTTATACTCTGGTTATAATTTTTTTCCTCAAATTGTTTCAGTTTTGGCTATTGGGAGTTCTTTCAGTTGACTCTTGGGCTCCTGCAGTATACTACTATATAAAGTGTGTTTTGGTTTTGTTTTGGTTTTTTCAGTATTTCCTTATTTTCCAGCACCATAAGATGCTCCAGGGCTCATCTTGTATATTTCCTGACCCAGACCTAGAATTAGCAATTTCTCTGAGGAACCATAGTTCCTTTTATTAGAGAAAGGTATTACAAACCAAGACCTGGGCACTAAATGTGCTCTCTACTACCAGGGTGTAGTTTCTTTTAGGCCCTCTTACCTAGCAAAGCAAAAAATGTGTGTATACTATACCATGTATATATATATATACACACACACATCTATAAACATTTCTGTATGTAACCATCTGACTCTATTAATTATGCTAAACATCATCAGTTCATATTGATGTCTCTGACTCCACATTTTATTTTTATTTTGGCATATTATGGGGGTACAGATTTTAAGGTTTCAATAAATGCCCTTTCCCCCCTCCTCCCACAAGTCTGAGTTTCCAGCATGACCATCCTCCAGATGGTGCACATCTCACTCATTATGTATGTATATACCCGCCCCCCTCCCGCTCCCCCCTGCCCAATACCCTATTACTGTAGTACCTATGTGTCCACTTAGGTGCTGCTCAGTTAATACCAGTTTGCTGGTGAATATATGTGGTGCTTGTTTTTCCATTCTTGGGATACTTCACTTAGTAGTATGGGTTCCAGCTCTAACCAGGAAAATATAAGATGTGCTATATCACCGTTGTTTCTTAGAGCTGAATAGTACTCCATGGTATACATATACCACATTTTATTAATCCATTCTTGGATTGATGGGCACTTGGGCTGTTTCCACAGCCTTGCGATTATG
>VSMD01060987.1:0-39557 GCA_008750895.1 Mirza zaza | reverse complement strand
CTGCGTCTGCAGGGAAGGTCTGAGGCTCTTGTCGGGGACAGAATTTTTCACCCTGGAGGGCCTCAGGGGTCCTGGGTCCTTTCCTTCAGCAGCAGAGTGGAAGATGGGAGCTAGGGGAAAGATGTTAGGGGGAATCGACCTCCTATTTCCAAACGGTTTCCTTCCACGTGGAGGGATGACACCCCTGGCTTGTCTGCTGTGTGTCACTCACTCCTCCCCTCTGCTCGGAGGGTTTGAAGAAGAAATGGAGCAAACCTGGCTCGGTCCGTTCTTTCCCCCTTTCTCTTCGGGTTCCGTCTGTTCCACAGAGAGCAGGTAAGCCGCTCAGCTTGCCAACAGGAGGGTTTCTGGGTGACGCTGAGGAGCCGTTGCTTGTGCACCAAAGCCACATTGCTCAGGGTCTTTATCTGTAGCGAGGTGGTATGTTTGATTTTTCAAGTTCCTTCCTCTTCCAACGCCCCGGCTCAGAGCCCGAGCCAGGGCAGCCGACTGGCTGGCAAGGAGCTGTAGGGGTGAAGCCGAGCACGAGGTGGGTGGACGCCCTCTCATGCTTCTTCCCATCCGAGATGCGGCGATTCTGTTGTCCGGGAAAGAGCAGTACCCCAGTTCTGCAGAAGAGGCAACGTGTCCCCCCAGCACTTCTTTCTGCAAGGCATTTATTCAGCCCTTCCCCATAATGCACAGTGGACAGCAAGTACTGCCTTTCCTGGTGGTTTCGTCAAAGTTGCTGGCATCTCCCTGGCAAGACTGGGACCTCCCTGGCCAGACTGGGACCTCCCTGGCCAGACTGGGACCTCCCTCCTGCTCTTTCCCACCTTCCCTGAGTGACCCCCTGGCTTCGTTGGACTAGGGAGGTGGTGGCAGGCTCTTCCAGAGCCCATTAGGGTTTGCTTTTTCCTTGCTCGAAGTGATCTTTGGTAAATCTCTCCTCTGGGGCTGGAGACATCAACCTTCAGGCAAGGAACCATGTGGGCCGGCCTGGAGGGGCCTTGCTCACCCATGCGGTGATCGGCCCAGTGTCAGCCTCCGCCTGGCCTCTGCTGGCCTCCGCTGGCACTCCCCCACCAGCCCCGTCTGGTCCTCACGGGGAGGGCCTGGCAGTGGACTTGACCGGTTCTACCTGCCTGGGCTGCTCCGCCCACTCCCTCTGCTGCCCCATGGGAGAGTAAGGCAGTATCAGGGCCTCCCAGGCGGGATTCCAGGTTGTTTGTAATGAAAACAGACCAAACCAAGCAAGCAAAGCAGATGCTTGCCTAAGCCGTGCTTACGACTTCAATGCCATGGGGACACTTCATTACTTCAGGCCATGTCTGCGGCAGCTGCCCAGGGGCCCACCTTTCTGCAGGGTCCCTCCTTCCTATGGTCAGGCGCATCAGCCTGGGCCTCATGGGAAGGACACGTGACCAACCCGCAGGAGGAAAAGAACACCTAGAGCCAGGAGGAGGCCCGGATCCCAGTTCTGGCTGGTAAGGGACCTCACCAGGTGACCCTGGGCAAGTAACTTTCCTTTTCTGAATTCTTGGATACGGAAGTCAATCACATGAGTGTGTTGGTGAAGCGTGTGGTCCCAGAAGCTGCAACCCAGGCTTTGAGCCCAGGGCCATGTGACGCAGGTGAAACTACAGGCCTGGATGGGGTTGTCTGGAGCATTGCCCCCTCTAGAACTACAGTGAGAGCCACATGTGGAATTATAAATGCTCTAGTAGCCACGTTAAAAAAAAAAGTAAAACGAAATAGGTGAAAATCATTTCAATAGTATATTTCACGTAACCCAAACAGATCAAAACTGTAATCATTGCAAAGTATAATCCTATAACAATTATGATGGAGATAGTGCATGTTCTCTTTTTGTAACTTGCCTTTGAAGTCGAGTGTGTATTTTACACTCGGGGCCCACCTCAATGGAGCTGCATGTCGGGCACTCGGTAGGCACACGTGGCTGGGGCCACTGGAGTGGGCAGTGTGGGTCTGAGGGGTCTGCTATCGAGAAGGAGAGAGGGCAAGGGTGGAGCCGCAGGGCACACGGCCCCGAGGGAAGGCGGAAGAGCTCGGGAGAGCCTGGCTGGAGGCCGGGAGGAGAGGCAGCCCCCGCTGGGGTTGGGGGGAGGCGAGGAGAACACTGTGTGCCAAGAGATGGGCCGACAGTGACAAATGCCCAAGCACAGCAAGCAAAACAAGTGGCTGAAGACCTTATTGGGTCTGTCCATTTGGAGCTCGGGGACAATCCTGGCCAGGCGAAGCTTTGGGGAGAGGTGGGAGCTGATTTGAGGAGCTGAAGGGCGAGTGTAGACAGCAACTACAGGCCCCTCTTTCCAGAAGCCTGGCTGACAAGGGAGGACAGGACCGGGCTTGGCAAAGACTTATCTATTCTTTTTAAAATCAGACTGAGACTCGAACACGCTTGCACGTTGGAAACGTGCCCGGCAGGAAGCAGCATTGAGAGCGAGGGGTGAGAAGGGACGGATAGGTGGCCGAGTCCCAGAGGTAAAATGAAGCCTGAACAGAGAAAGACAGCCCTGAGACAGGAAAGAAGGGGTGTGTGTGTGTGTGGGGGGTGCAGAGGTGCAGGAGGGGCAGCTCCGTGACAGAGCAAGCGTGTCCTACTTTGGGGAAAGGATGTGGGGCTTGAAGGGAGCAGTGCAGTCTGGAAACGCCGCCGTGGGGACGGGAAAGGCAGCTGTCTACAGAGAAGCGAAGGCTTCACCAAGACCCACCTGGGCTGCTGAGTCGGAGACGACATGTTTGCATTAATGGCAGTAGCAGCAGCTCAGTGATGAGGGTTTCCCAGCTGTGCTCAGCAGTGTCGGTTTAGGAGGAGACAGCCCGTGGCTGGATTGGTCCAAGGTGGGATGTTCCAGGGCAGGTGCCACAGAAGGAGATTAGTCATTCGTGCACCAAAATTGTGTTACATGACTACTCTACTCCAGGTGTCATGTCAGGTGCTGGAGATAGAACGCAGATCCAAACGAGGAGCTGATGGGCATGGTTTTCTGCACAGTCTCAATAGGTCCCTAACATAGAAAGGGAAGAGAAGTGTTATGTGTTGGGCCTCAGGGCCTTAGATAAAAAGCTGGGACACACTGGAGTTTACATTTCACATGAGGAGCTGGCAGGGTCTGTCGTGTGCCCAGGAGAGAGGGTGCCTACTCTGGGCAGTGGGGACCAATCTTGAAGTCATGGAGGTAGGGATTATCATCCCGTCTCCCCAGATGGGACTGATGAAGCTCAGAGACAGCATGTGACCAGCCTGAGGTCACACAGCCAGGACGTGGGAAGATGGTTTGGGCCCAGAGCCAGCTGCTGTTACTTTTCCACACCCCCGGGGTTGATGAAGACCCAGGAAGAGGAGACTTGCTGTACTCCGTGAGGATATAGGTTCCATGCCTTCCTCCTTCCTCTCTTGTCAATCCTGGTTTGGGTCATAGCCATGGCCATTCTATACGCAGATGGTGGTCCTGGGTGAGAACCAACTCCAGTTCCATAGGGGACTAGACAGTCACCGCTGCGTTGAGTCCCCTGGATGATCAAACTCCTCGTGGGGAGGGCGAGGCCATTAGGTTTGTCCCGGGCTGTCCAGCAAGAGCACAGTCAGATTCTGCTCCTCGCTACTGTGGGGAAGCTCTGCCTCCAGGTCCCGGGTGATGCAGCCTGGGCTCCCTATGCCTTTCTTATTATCCCTTTCCTTCCTGGGGTGCTCTCCTTGCTCCTCCACCTCACACCTACTCACCCGTCAAAGCCCCCAAACCCAGCACCTCCTCCAGGAAGTCTTTCTGGTCCACGCCAGCTCCCAGGAATTTCTTTCCTCCTCTGAGCTCACATGGGGCTCTGTACCACTTGGGATGTTTGCTATTTATTTGATTCTGAGCATGGGCTCACTCATGTGGTCCACGAACAGTTATTGAGGGGACTGTGCTAGGCAATGAGACAGAAGAAAGGCATATTCTAGTGGGGTGAGTTGGAAAATACATAAGCAGATAGCATCTAGTCCATTCAGGTTGCTATAACAAAATGCCATGAACTAGATAGCTTATAAATGACAGACCTTTATTTCTCACAATTCTGGAGGCTGGGAAGTCCAAGGTCAAGGTGGATTCAGTGTCTGGTGAGGTATCTTCTCTCTGTGACCTCATATTATGAAAGAGACAAGCAAGCTCCCTGAGCCTGTTTTATAAGGGCACTAATCCCATTCCTGAGGGCTCTGTCCTCACAACCTAATATCCTCTCAATGGCCCCACCTCCTAATACCTTGGGAGTTAGGATTTCGACATATGAATTTTTGGGGAACGCAAACATTCAGACCATAGTAGATAGATTGGTGGATAGCTGGTTAGCTAGGAAGCTAGGTAGGTAACACATAAACAGAAAATAGTTTGCAAGGACTGTGAAAGACACAGAAGAGAGTATCACAGAGGATGTGCTACTGTGTATTGTTTGAATTTTTAGGGACTTCCTGAGCAATCAGGCCAGGTTTGTAGAATTCCATTTAATGGGTACCTGGGCTCTGCTACACCACACCTTCTTCCCATGCAAGTAAGTCACAAAGTTGTTGGAGAAATCAGATGAAAGTTTGCAGGAAGCACAAAGAAAGTATTGATGACGGGGCCAGGTTGATCCAGGTTCACATCCTGGCATAGGCACTTACCAATGCCACGACCTGGAATGAGTTCTTAGCTCTTCCTGGGCTCAGTTTTCTCATATGTCAAATGGAGATGATGAAATTTATACCCATCCTCACAGAGTTGGGAGGATCAGAAATTATGTCTCTATCCTATCTAATGTATTACCTATTTCTCCTAAGTGATGGTTGTTAGTATATGCATAAGAGTTTTAAAAATATAGAATATCCCACGAATGGAAGGTATTACTTTGAGCATGGGCTTGGGAGTTAGGCCCATGCTGTGTTACCTTGGGAAGTTTCTTAACTTCTCTAAACCTTGATTCTATGATCTGTAAAATGGGTTTATAATGGTACATGCCTCACAGAGTTACTGTGAAGATTTGGTGAAATAAACTATGCCAAATGATTCGAAGAGTGCCTGCTGCAAAGCAGTGAATGTTGGCTGTTTGTCATTAACTGTAAGTACCTTTACTGAGGTGGCATCTAGAGATTTTGTAAAGTCCAGGACACCCTAATAGCATTAAAGCTTTTTCCTTTATTTGTCCGGCCCCAGTGGCTTCTGTTTCTGGGCATGGAGACCTCTCTCCCAGTCCTCTAGAAAGGCTTTTAATATGGGCAACGTTGAGGGTGTGTTAGGTGCACGATGGTTGGAACTATCTTGCTCACGTGCAACCTCTAAGGTCAACTAACACATTGCCTGCCACTCTAGAAAAAAATTTTTTTCCTGGGGCCACGGTGTTTTATTAAAACAAAACAATCCTTTCTAATTTGTTATTTTTTTTTTTTACTGTTTTCTGTGCGTGAGTTATATACAACACAATCCATGTTTTTAGAATTAAATTGTCAATATGAATTGTAACAATAAGAACATCCACAAGTAAGATTTTCACGAACCAAAGCAGGGTTTTGCTTCACGAGGCACCAGGCTCAAAACTAGCATGAGTTAAATACAACTCACATGGCAGTCAACGTGTTGAATATGGTATTTAGCCACCCTCTGTCCACACGCTGCTTTTTTTAGGGAGGATTTGAAAACCTGACGACTTTCCTGAAACACTTGGGCGGTATTTGTCTATGGCCAAAAGACAGACAGTGGAGGAGGAGGCCAAGGATGGGGTCACCCGCCAGGGGAGGGCGACACTCATTGTCTGTCTGGCTCCCTGGTGAGATATTGGGATATTAAAGGCCATTGTAAACATTTTTTTCAAAAACAATAAAGAGATTGTTGTGTGTGTGACTTGGGATGTGACTCATTTTACCAAAGTGGAAAGGATGAGACCATTGTGCTGAGGTTTGGAAAAATTGGAGGCTTTTTTTTTTTCTAATTTAAAAATTGAATTTGAATTTTGGAGTTGAAGCTGTGCAGGTTTCTCTCCCTAGTAGATCTGACTTGCAGTAGAGAAGGGGTGTCATGGGGGTGTGAGCCGGGTGCTGAGAACTCTGCTCTGGGAGTGCCGCCTGCAGTGACTCCACTCTCACAGCGAACCACTGAGAGCCTCAGTGTGAGGGGACATTAAAGGATGTCTGGTCAGCCCTCTCATTCTGCAGGGGAGGCGCATGGGGAGGGCAGCGGGCCACTTGGACAGGGCCATTCACCCACGAGCCAAGGACCAAGAGTAGCTTCAAGTCTGTTCAGCACCAGGGTACTGACGTCTCTCTACCAGTGACCCCTGGTACCTGACACTGGTGGCACACACTACGACATAGAGGCCACACAAACGAACATTTACAATTTTAATGGATATGTATCTCAATGTGTATCAGGAAAAACGATCCGGCCCATAAAACTCATAATCTATGGCAGTGATGTAAAATGCCATTTAGAAATACATTTATTTAAGCAAAGCAAGAGGGAACGTGTGCATGTGTGAATGCGAGGGTGTTATTTTAAAGCATGGTGGACACAGAACAGAACAGGTGACCTGTCAGGTGTCATCCATCAGGACTGCAGTCCCCCCAGTCTTTGGGGCTACGGTGCTGCTGGGGGCAGACGGGGGAGGGCCTTTCGTGTTCTGCTTGGATTTTAAGTCTGAATAGAAGCAAACTTCCTCAGAGCATCCCTCTCCCCTTCTCATTCTACTTTCTTCTCTATTTCTCTCCTCCCTCACCTTTGTCTTCTTCCTTCTGACCCCTAATGCCCAGGACAGTCAGCGGGCAGTGGGCGTGGCTGGCCCTGGGTGGCTCTAGCAAGGCGGAGTCTGCCCTGCCTCACCCATCCGGGGAGCTGGGATCTACATGGGGCCCTGGCTGCCAGGGGGCAGACCCTGGGCCTTTTTCTCATCCCGCCTCCAGGAAATTTCAAGTTCACGCCATCTATTCTTCTTCCCAGAGCTCCCTAACCTGTGAAACAGCTCAGCCTGAGATGTGAATGGGTTGTAGTAGATAAATATGTAATTAGTGGCCTCCCCCCACAACCCTCAGCCAATGACAATGGTACCTCAATAGGTCTTTAAGTCGTTATTCCAACCAAAGTCATAACTAAAAAATAAAACCAAAAGACTATGAAGCTTGGTCTTGCTCTTGTGTGGGTTCTAGCATGGGTTAAAATAAAATGAATGAAAGCTTTTCCCCTCCAGCATCCTAAGAGCAGTGATCACAGGGAACGGACTATGAGATAGTCTTATCTATTTCAGTGTCTTCTAGAATCCAACCCTTTACGAAGGCATGGACTTTGTGTTGTTCATTGCTGCATTTTCAGTGCCCAGAACATTGCTTGGTGTGCAGTAGAGGCTTGACTGGTATTTGTTGAGTAAATTAATGAACGTGTCCGGCCATGTGCTAGGCACAGGGGCTCCCACCACAGTGTCTGCCTTTGATGTCTAGCCAGGAAGAGAACTGCTGAGGGTGGGGTGGTGCAGTGAGAGAGGGCAGTGCTAGGTCCAGAGCTGGCTCAGGGGCGGTCACGAGTCATGGCAATCATACCCCAAGGTGTGATCTGATCTGAGGCGTGTAAAGTGCAGGTGGTTTTGGGAGGACTTGGCTTAAGGAAATGTCTCCATTCCTGCCCCTGGTTGGTCACACTCTGGCCATTTCTGACAATAAACCAGCACAGGACTTCAGCGACTCCAGCTTGTGTGTTTCACCCTGTACCCCACCCCACTCTAACTGCCCCTCCTTGTCCCTGGGGCCCTGTGGTGGCCCTGTGGGTGTGGTTTTCAGGTTGTAGGGGCTCTACCCAGAAACGCCAACTGCACATGAGGGCTGGAAGCGATGGTGTCCTGGCGCTGGCTCATGCTTGTTTATGAGAGGTGATTGTTAAATATTTAGAAAGTCTGTGAGCCAGTTATTAAATCATTGTTAGCTTGAAATCATTTGTGGTGGGAGTATTTACATCCCAGACACTGGTAAATACTGCAAATTAGTTTTTTTCCCCCTAGAGAGCCAGTCGGCTGGCACACCACTGCCTGGAAGATGGTTTATGCACAGTGACTGTTTTTCAGTGTACCGTGGAAAGGCTTGATACGTTGCACAAATGTTTGATTACCATTTTGTTAAAATAAAATATTCAAAAGCTTGATTTTAAAGCATCCAAAAAGGACACTCAGATGTTTGGAATGTATCAGCTGCCTGGGTGACCCCTTCTGCTGCAGCCCTGAGAGTGAGCCTTCGCCTCCCAGCTTGGTTTATCCCAAGCTGGTGCGACACGGGTGATGTTCCCAACACCATGCTGCTCAAGGACACGGCATAGAAAGGGGAGCTGGGCGCTGAGTGACACAAGACCGAGTTCATCAAAAGGGCCTGATCGTTCTCTCGATGGGCTCTATAGTAATCCATGTTGTAGATGACAAGTTATGGAATAAAATGACGGCTCATATAATACAACTCTTATCTCTAATTTCAAGTTCCTTGTAGGATTCCAAGGGAAAGATGGGTTGTGATGTGGCCCAGACCACTCGTGTTACAGAAGAGGAAACTGGAGCCCCCAGAGGGAAACCACTCTGGAAAAGGAAACCAGGAAAACCTAGAGGGAAGGGAAGTGTGTTTTTTTTTTTTTTTTTTTTAAGTTAGCACTCCTGGCTCTCTATCCAGGGCTGCTTCCTTTACGATGGAGGAAATTATCCAAATTTCATTATTCCAGCAGGGAACAAAATCACCAGCACCTTGATTGCCAACAGCACGTGAACGAAACCTGTGCTGCCACAGTGTCCTATATCTTGCACCTGTGAGGGCTGACACGGGCGTGCCCCCCCCTCCCTCTCTCTTACAGCTCCTAGAACTCACCAAGCTCAAGGTTGTCTCGGAGTCCTTGAGTAATCACTTGTTGATTCCACTGTCTGTGAAGCTCTTTCTGCAGATACTTACATAGCTAGGTGGCTACTTCTCATCACCTCTGTTTCATTGTCACCTACTCCCAAGACTTCTGCAGATCATGCAACCTAAAGCAGTTCTTCCACTGCCTGGTCACATTCTATCATATTCCTTACTTATCGCTGTCTCAAATTGCCTTTTAGTTTTTTACACCTCCCTCCCACAAATAATAAGCAAACATATAAGCTCCGTGAGAGTAGGGACTTACATATCATGTTTACTACTGTTTCCCATGCTCCTTGCACATTAGAAGGTGTTGGGAATGATTTACTGAATGAATGAATGGATGTTGACCATGGTCTCTGGGCACTTTTTTGATCTAAGAGGGTGGTTTCAAACCGGACTCCATGGAAGGGAGGGAGCCATGCAAAGAGACCAGTTGGATGGGTCTCTATGTCTCCTCCCTTCATCCAGAACAGCTCCAGTAGGATCTGTTTTATACACTGGATGTTTTCATTGTTCATGGAACAAAGGGCTCAGAGACTGGAGAGCAAGGGCACGCCATAGCTGAAGAAGCACTGGGTGGAAGGGCAGACTCCATACCTTTGAAATCCTCTCCAACCCCAATACTTGGGAGTCCATGAATGGGTCATAGGCAGAGTAAGCTTTCACATTGAGGGGTGGCAGCCAGAAGAACAGGACCATGGCAGACACATCCTCCAGGGGCGTGTGAGTATGGGGTCTTCGGGAGAGTGGTGGCCTGGTTCTAAGTTCTCCCTGCAGCTACTTGCTCCTGAGTCATAAACTAGTGATGTGCTGGCGAAAGCTTTTAGCTGAGGCCACATTTGAGGATCCGGCATTTTCCAACCGCGACTTTAAACATAATGTTCACTCCTGTACTCACCAAGAGAGCAACAGTCTTGCTCTCTGTGGTCTCATTAAATGGGATTCTATTCTCTCAGCACTCACTTTTGGAACATTCTTATTTGCTGTTCCAGGCTCTTGGAGAGATAGCCCAAGAGGCTCTCCTGCTAAATGACTCTGGGCACGATAGAGATGGGGAGATACCGAAATGAATAGCAGCCTTGTTTATTTGGCATTGGACCAGCTGAGATGAGCTATATTAAAAAACAAAAAAGTTCTCCTACTCTCCACAAGAAAAAAAATAAAACTCATTCTGGCTGCACGGCCCACAAGACAAGTTCCCCCACAGAACAGAACAAATGTGAGTAGACTGAGATTAACTTTGCAAGAAGAAATTTAAAAAATAAAATAAGTATGGAATAGGGCTGGGGAAGGGGTAAGATCAAGAGGTATTTGAGACGCTTCATTAGAGCTGAAAATAAAAACAACAACATCCTGGGCATGGGTCTATCGGTATATGTATACACACACCGACCATCCACGTATATGCAGGCTCCCAAATACGACTGGTTCCCTCCTCTGCAGACTTGGCTTGAGTTTTCCCATGGTGGGGAGAAGACAATAATGATTAACAGTACTGACATTTTCTGAGCATTTGCCATGTGCCCAGCTTTGTGCAAAGTGGCATGTGCACACAAGAACAGATATCATTCACCATTCTCCCCATTTACTTAGTTTCACTGAGCTTCAGTGTTCCCTTCTGTAAAATGGGGATAATCAGATTACCTACCTCATAGAGCTGTTGTGACAATTAAATAAGACAATTTACTTAAGACATGAAGCACACGGCCTGACGCTGATGGAAGAAATTGTAGATGACACAAACAATTCCATGCTCATGGATAGGAAGAATTTATATCATTAAAATGGCCATACTGTCCAAAGCAATCTACAGATTCAGTGCAATCTCTATCAAAATACCAATGTCATTTTTCACAGCATTAGAAAAAACAATCCTAAAATCCATATGGAACCAGAAAAGAGTCTGAATAGCTAAAGCAATCTTAAGCAGAAAGAACAGAGCTGGAGGCGTCACATTGCCTGACTTCAAATCATGCTACAAGGCTATAGTAAACAAAACAGCATGGTACTAGTATAAAAATAGACAAATAGATCAATGGAACAGAATAGAGAACCAAGAAATAAAGCCACATACCTACAGCCAACTGATCTTTGACAAAGTCAACAAGAACATACACTGGGGAAAGGACACTCTTTTCAATAAATGGTGCTGTGAAATTGGATTGCCATATGCAGAAGAATGAAACTGGGCCCCTGTCTCTCACTGTATACAAAAATTAACTCAAGATGGATCAAAGACTTCAATGTAAGACTTATAACAATAAAATTAGAAGAAAACCTAGGGACAAGCTCTTCTGAACATCAGTCTCAGCAAATAATTCATGACTAAGATCTCAAAAGTACAAACAACTAAAACAAAAATAGACAAATGAGACTTAATTAAACTAAAAAGCTTTTGTACAGTAAAAGAAATAATCAGCAGAGTGAATAGACAACCTGCAGAATGGGAGAAATATTTGCAAAGTATAAACCTGACAGGGGACTGATATCCAGAATTTATAAGGAATTCAAACAACTCAACAACAACAATAATACACAAATAACCCCACAAAAAAGTGGGCAAAAGATAGAAATAGATATTTTTCAAAAGAAGACATACAAATGGCCCACAAATATGAAAAAATGCTCAACATCACTAATCATCAGAGAAATGCAAATTAAAACCACGATGAGCTATCATCTTACATGAGTCAGAATGGCTATTATTAAAAAGTCAAAAATAATAGATGATGATGAGGATGTGGAGAAAAGGGAACTTTTATAGATTGTTGGTGGGAAGGTAAATTAGTGCAACCTCTATGGAAAACAGCATGGAGATTTCTCAAAGAGCTAAAAATAGAACTACCATTCAATCCAGCAACCCCACTACTAGGTGTCTACTCAAAGGAAGAGAAATCATTCTATCAAAAAGATACCTGCACAGCAAAATTAGTGCTTCTAATATTGCAGCACTATTCACAATAGCAAAGGTATGGGATCAACTTAAGTGTCTATCAATGGATGACTGGATAAATTTCAGAAAATATTGTATGCATATACATAATGGAATACTATGCAACCATAAAAAAGAACTCGATCATGTCTTTTACAGCAACATAGATGGAACTGGAGACGGTTATCTTAAGGAAACAACTCAGAAACAGAGTCAAGTACTGCATGAGCTCACTTGTAAGTGGGAGCTAAATCATGTGCACACGTGAAAGCAGAGTGTGGAATGATGGACTCTGGAGACTCAGAGGGGTGTGAGGGTGTCTGTGTCTTGTGCCTGTAAATTCCCTTTACACAGGAGCCACGTCTTTTTTTATCTCTGGAGCTTAACCAAGAGTCCTCTATCCAGCATCTAGCTTAAACACAACAAATGTTCACAAAATATTTGCCAAAATATTCAATGAACACTTATTGACTCCCTAACTCAAAACGGCTGGGCACCAAATCGATCAATATTTGTTGAATGAATACAAGAGCCTTGTTTTAAACTGTTAGGGATACTATAAGAAAATACCTTAGACTGGATAATTTATAAGCAACAGAAATGCATTGCTCACAGTTCTGGAGGTAGGAGTCCAAGATCAAGGCCCCAGCAGATTTGGTGTCTGGTAAGGTCTTTATAGGTGGTGCCTTGTGGCTGCATCCTCCCATGGCAGACGGGGCAAGGGAACTCCCTGGCACCTCTTTTATAGGAGCACTAATCCCATTCCTGAGGGTGCAGATCTCATGGCTTAATCACTTTCCAAAGTAAGTACCTCTTACTATTATCACATCAGGCATTAGGTTCCAACATATGAATTTTAGGGGGACACCAACATTCAGACCCTCACAAGCCATTATCTCAAACTCACAAAGGCCCTTGTCCCCCTCCAATCCTTCTGAAGGCCAGTACTCCGAGCCCAAAGGATGTCCTCTCCCCGGCTGCTTGGGTCACTTGCTGCCAGGGGCCGGAAGGGCTGGTGGGAATGTGACAGGAGTGACGGAGGGTTTGATGGACTGTTTGGGGAACCGTCTAATGATCCTGCTTATCGGTGCTGGCTCCTTTCCTTGGCTCTTCCCCTTAATAAATGAAAACTTCTTCTGCTGTTACTGAGCTCCCGGGTCACTGATTCTTTTGACCGCATGTTTACAGAGTTGCGATGTGGCCGTGAGATTGAATGGATGGGAAGGGAGGCACCAGACAAGGGTCAGCTCCGAAAGGCAACACCCCCTCTTCCCAGGCTCCTGCTCATTGTGTAGGGCCAAGGATGGGGCTTTCTGCTGACGGGGGCCCTGGCCCAGGCAGGGAGGGGGCTGAAGCCAGTGGGTGCAGCTTGGGCATCCCCTGAGCTTACAGTCTAGTGGGGGACGGGGGTGACCAGGTTCAGAGTTGAAGATGACCTAGATCAGGGGTCTGCAAACTACTGCTTGAGGGCCAAAGCCAGCCCACTGCCTGTTTTTGCATAGCCCAAGGGTTAGGAATGTTTTTTACATTTTTAAATACAACAGTCCTCCCTCACCCAGTTTTGCTTTCCACAGTTTCAGTTACCCACAGTCTACCACGGTCTGAAAATAGGCGAGTACTGTACAATAATGTATTTTAAGAGATAGAGACCACATTCACACGACTCATTACAATATATAGTTATAATTGTTTTATCTTATTATTAGTTATTGTTGCTAATCTCTTCCTGTGTCTAATTTACAAATTAAACTTTATTGTAGGTGTGTAGGCATAGGAAAGAACAGTCTCTATAGGGTTTGGTACTATCTGCGATTTTAGACATCCACTGGGGGTCTTGGAATTCATTTTCTCAAATAAGGAGGGACTACTGTAATTGAAAAACGACATGTGAAAAGGATATGAAATTCAAATTTCAGTGTCCATAAATAAAGGTATATTGAAACATAGCCTTGCTCGTTCATTACGCATTGTCTATGGCTGCTTTCGTATGACAGGGAGTAGCTGCAACACAGACCACATGGCCTGCAAAGCCTTGAATGTGTATCATCTGGCTCTGCACAGAAAGAGTTTGTGGCCTACACCCAGAGAAGCAGCACTGATTCCCCAGGAGCTGTTAGAAATGCAGAATCCCCGTGGGCGGCACTCGAGGCCTAGGGAATGAGTCTGCCTGCTAACCAGATCCCAGGTGATCAGTATGCTCAGAAGTCTCAGGTTCTAGACAGGCCAATCAACATCTCTTAAGTAGCCACAGAAATTTTAAAGTGCCTTATCTTAATAAGTCTGCAGGGTAACCCACCTCGCCCACTGGGGGCATTTATTAGGGCCATTTTACAGAGGAGAAAACAGAACCTTCAAGTCCCGTGCTTGCCCACAGTTATATACATAGGAAGTGGCGGAGCTGGGATGGGAACTCTTGGGTTCATTGTCCAACCTGGGGCCTTAACCATCAGGATCCATGGTCCCCCGGAAGGGGAGAGTAAGGCCAAACGTGGTGTCTTTCGACTGAAGCTGTAGACACCAAACTGGCACCCCAAGATTCAGTGGGTAACCATTTTATTTAGCCTATTATGGTGCCTCGAAAGATTTTTAAGTGAGTTGCCAGCGTTTTAAGATCAGGAGCATTTGTATTGGAGACCTAGAGCATTGACTTGTTAGCACCAGAAGATCAGTTCTGCCCGGGCTACGCAGTCTCTCACAGCTGTCGCTGGCTGGGCTGACAGGTGGCTCCCCTTTCAGGCTGGCCATGGCCTTTCTGGTGCCAGACGGAAGTCCCACCTGGGCTCCTAACTCGTGGTGGTCGCCTGGTCCCTTGGGCGTCTGAGTTGTACCCTCTGGTCAAACCCAGCGGTTACGCAGAGCAGCCTGCACATCACCAGGGCATGTCGTTAAAATGGGGATTCGGATTCAGTGGGCCTTCCCATGATAGCGATGCCGCCAGCCTCTCGCAGAGCATGCTGGGAGCGGGAACGCCAAGGCGCTCAGGCCTGTGTGGCGTCAGAGCCTGCTGCCAAGAGCACCCAGTAGCTGCCCTGTGGCTGGTCCTGTGCCCCTTGGGGCGGCTGGGGGCCCCCAGGCCTTCTTTTCAGCTGTTAGCAGCCTCCTCCCTCCACCCCCGAGTCACATAAATACCACCATTTTCTGCAAGTGTCATGCTGTGGAAAAGCCTGAGCAGCACTCACTGTGCCACCACCACACCCCCTCGCATCTTCCCGCCTCCCCCGGAGGATGTAGCTGGAGGCTGGGGGTCGAGGCAAGAGAACGGGGGCTGCTGCTAGTGTCCCGTTTGTCTGGAGGCTTCTAAGAGGCTGATCGCTGCGCTTAAGGTGGCTGCTTCCCCACCCCTTAGAGTGTGTGCAGACACACACTCTAAAATGTAACCAACCCACTGTTTACATCCTCTCTGGTCTTCCTGGAAATCGAGCCTGCCACGGCCACCTGTCAGCAGCGGTGCCAGCTGCCCCCAAGTGCAGCTATTTCCAGGAAGCCAGAGACGTGGCTGGTTTCACTTCCAGGATGCTTCTGGGAGGCTGCGGGTGCTGGAGGCCACCCCCTGTTTTAGGCCCTCGCTTCTCCTGCCTGCTGATGGGTGGTAAGAATGGCTGGGCCCGAGCATGTTGGCTGGGGGAGGTCTCCACAGAAACACTGGCTGTTTCCAAACGGGCCGGAGGGACTCTCCGGAGTCCTGCCTCCTCCGGCGTGGGCATGCGATGTGCAGCCCTGTGCAAATCACTTCTCCTTGGTCTCCACTTATCTCATCTGTAAAAGGCGTATCATGAGAATAACACCCACCTCAAAGGACAGCCGGACGATACAGTGTTCCCCACCCCACCAGGCCATGTGCTCCCCCCTCTTTCTGAGGAGCTTCCGGGGGGAGGCTTCCTTGACATTTTGCAATACCAGGATGGGTCAACAGACCTCGCCAGGAAAACAGAGAGAAGAGAGGAAATCTTACTGCTTCTCAATGTTTTGCAGTAAAAAAAAAAAAAAAATAAGGATAGTCTACGATTTTTCACGGAGGGGTTGTGTGTGTCAGTGCCCATGAGAGCAGGTGATCTGTTCCTTCCAAATGAATGTGTTCTTGGGCCTCTGACCCTCTTGACACAATGGGGCTTGTAGGTGGTGCACAGTGATGGGGGTGGTATTCTTCTTTTTCTTACTCTCTTGAGATGAGTGTTCTTGGGCTTGGCTTTGGGCCTGGTGTGAGGTCAGTCTACCAAAAAACAAGAGCAGCTCATAAAGGTCAGTGCTTGTCTCGAAGGTACTGACATGTTTGTTGGGTGGGGCCTTGCGAAATTCTTTGTAAATCAACCCTCCGATGAAGTTGGCGCCTTGCCTCGTAACGGGAAGAGATGATTCTACCAGGGTGTTCCTGAGGGTCCCTGGCAGAAGGAAGAAAAGGACTGCCAACCTCAGTTACAATCCCTGCGACCTTGGGCAGGACGGCTCTTGGAGCCTCTGCTAAGCCGGGATCAGGGGTCCCTCTGGGGCGCCTCTGAGGGTTGGGGGAATGGTGAAGGCACTTATCCCAGCACACAGGTGCTTGGGGATAGTTGATATTCTTCTCTTCCTTTGTCCATCCATTTGTTCGGCCTTGAGTCATCCCAGAGAAGTTGAGGCCCAGAGAAGTTGAGAGATTTGCTCAAGGTCACGATGCTGGCAGATGGCAGAGCCAGGCTCGGAACCCACGGGGGTCCAAGCCCAACGCCCATGTTCTCCCTTTTGCTTACTTCCCGGCTCACATTTACATGGAAGTTCATGCTTTTTAGTGCACTTTTACTCACTGGTGATTTCGAGTGATTGGGAGAGGAAAATCTCATACAGCTGAGATGTGGGGAAATTGCATTTATGTGTTTAAATGGCTGGCCCAGGTGAGTGCTGCCGGCCCTGGCGAGTGTGAGTGAGGCTGGCTGGCTAACCCAGACGTCCTGAACCCAGGCCAAGGCTCTTCCAGGGAACCAAGGATGGTGGTGGCTGAGGAAGTGACACGAGTGGAGATCTTAACCTGAAACCCCCGTAAGGAGAATGAGTTCATGATCCAGATTCCCATGCCTGCAACATGACAAACATGAGGCTAGACAGAGCCATAGCATGACTATTTTAGTTTTCCCTGCTTGTGGTTAGAAATCATGGCATTTTAGGTTTCAAAGGCAGAAAGAAAACTTAACGACTCCTTACAGGATGTGTGTGTGTGTGTACAGTATACACACATGCATATATACACAAATACACACACAGTTGATACCCATCATTCATGGTAGTAATGTTCTATAAAGTTGCACCAAACACCGAACAAATGAATACAGAACAATCAATCCTACAGGAAATACAGGGTTAGGTTCCTGTAAGCCTCTGGTCATAATATTTTTTCATCCACTGATTAATACATAACCTTGTTATGTGTGTTTCGTTTAAAGACATCTTATTTAATATATATTGTTAATACATTAACATTAAACTCAACATCAACAGAACTATAATTATGCCTTATTATGCCTGAAAGAAACTTATATACACGTTTTTTTTTCCTATAAGGAACATCACTTGGGAAGACTAGAGGGCACTTCAGCATTACATTTAGGGGGCATATTAAACTCTGAAATTGACAGAGAAAAACCCTCACCTGGGGGGGGGCCATGGCTGAACTCACTGCTGATTGGATATTAAAGCTTGTTGCTGATTGGATATTAAAGCTTGTTGCTGATTGGGCATTAAAGCTTGTTGCTGATTGGACGCTTTTTGAATCCCACTAAGTGTATAAAACTGGAGGAGAACAAGGAAGCGTTGCTCAGAATTTGGTGGCATGCCCCTCTGAGGCCCCCCGGCAGAATAAAGGCTGATTCTCCAATCCTCTGTGTACTGCTCGGTTCTTTCCCTGGTTAGTTGCTGTTAACACTTGCTGTTACACTTGCCGGAACAAAATCACCAACAAAATGCATAAAAACGTGTAAATGTGGCACCAAATAGATCATGGAAAGGACGCTTGCTTGCAGTAGGGGAGCTGAAACAAGAAGGCAGAATGTTACCTTGTTTGACTCGAAATTTTCCCCACTCTGCACATGTCCATGACTGACCATGAAAATGCTGTGAGAGTACATTTTGGGGTTACAAATAAATTTTAGCAAGTAGACAAATTGGCAAACATGGAATCTGTGAATGATGAGTACCAGCTGTATATATTGCACTTATGGAAAAGACAACCTCATGGCAGAGGCTCTGAAAAGGGGTGCACAGTGCCTAAATCTTCATTAAGGTGTGAAGGACTGATAGATCCCCTCCTAGGGGCCCAATCAGAGGCCAGTGGCTGTCCACAGGGCATGGCAGGGCAGGTGGGAGAGGACATAGGGAGGGAGGTGGGATGGAGGGTGAGGATGGTGGAGTGGGTGTGGGTCCCTCCTCCTCCTCCCCCTCACTGTTTGTCGGGGCCCCTGAACATGCTTCCCCCGAATGCCACGTGGGCTGGTGCCTGTCGTCTGCTCTCACTCGGCCTGGCCTCTGCGGAACGTGAAACACACAGTGACTCTCCTCGCTGGCGGTCTCCCAGCTGATGGGGAACCTTTTGATTTCTTAACTGTTCCCCTGGACTCCATTCCTCCGTTTGCTCATTTGCTAAGAGTCCCTCTCCATCACCGTGTTCTGGAGCCACCTACTCTCACTCAAAATGCGGACAGTGCCGGGAAAGCTTGTTAAATGAGTCAGCCAGAGAGAACGGATCCAGTCCAGGTCGCTTGGAGCCGATGACAGCAGCAAACCTGGCCAAGCCAGGGTGTGCGAGACGCCAGGGCTGTGGGAAACGTCGTGTTTAGGAGTTGCCACCTCGTCTCCCCACAACAGGCAGGACTGTCTGCAGAGGAGCTTGATGCTGTCACTCATTGCCCCAGCCCCCTCTCAGAAGGACAGCAATCCTGGCATGCAGAGAGGAGCGTTAGGATACCTGGGTCTGGGCTTATTAACCTGGTACCGTGTCAGTGCCCTTCCCTCCTCCTAGCTCAGCTCAGGCACTGGAGCCAGACTGTCTGGGGGTTGTATCCCAGCTCCACCATTTCCTGCCTGTGCCTCAGTTTCCTCATCTCTAAGATGCAGCTGCCAGTAGTACCTACCTCACAGGCTTGTTACGGGGATTGCACTAAATGAGTGAAAATGCGTATATACACACACACATAGCACTTAGAACAGTGCCTGTGCAGAGTAAGCTCAATAAAACATTAGCTTTTATTATTATTGCTATTATTATTATTATTATTATCTCTGAAGTATGGCTAAGAGGGGCCCAACTATCTCAAAGGTCTTTCCTTCCTGTCCTGTTACTGGGGACTTTTTGCTCACTTGCCGTATGGCCTTGGGTAAGGCCCTTCTTGTCTCTGGACCCCAGGTTCTTATCTTCAAAGCCAGGTGCTGGGATTCAAGCCTTGACAGACTAATCTATGGAATGGGGCAAGGTGACTTCTAGGGTGGGGTTAGTGTGTCATCTTAGCTTGTCCTGGGGATGTTGGGTTTCCTTATTCTAAGAATTTACCCAGAATTTAATTCAATTTCCCTCCCCTTTTTGTCTATTATGAACAACGCTTATCTCACTTTAGCTAAGTGGTTAAGTACTAAGAATAACAGTTTACATTTGTGGCTGGTTTTTAAAGCTCTTATTCACTGAATCAGCCACATTCCTAAGCCTGAATTGTTTTATTTTATCATCATTACAACCACAGGAAGGAGATTATTGTTCCTGTATTAGAGATGAGGAAACTGAGGCACAGAGAAACTTAGCAACTCACCCAAGGGCACACAACACAGTAAATGGTAAATCCAGATGCAAACTGGAAACCTGGACTTCAGATTCTATAAGTTTTAACCCCACACCATATCAGCAGTTGGCCTTGAACTTGACTTCTAATCATACTTTGGTAATACGATCTATACCATTCCCTTTAACGGACCACTCATATTATTGATTAAAACCATAGAGTCTCATTATTAGAAGATAATAATAGGGGTCATGTCCAGGGTGTTTTAATTGGGTCAGTCATAGATGACTATGAGAAGCTGAAAGAGACTATGGACCTTTCCCCTGAAAAATGCTCACGTCGCATTCACACATAAACACACAAGCTCATTTGTCTCAATTTCAGGGGGTTCAAACATCTTAGGCTAACCTCACACATGCCTAATCTCTTGAAGCTTTCCCAGTAAGTGTTCATCTTTGCTCCAACTGTCCGGGGATCAGAATCTCCTACTGCAAGGGGCTGCCCATCCTAATCATATTTATCTCTGCTTGTTAGAAAGTTGCTCCTTCAATAGGACTGCCATCCCATAATTCGGTTCCAACTCTGCCCACTAGAGTTATGTAGTCAGTCCAATCTATCTTTCCATGCCAATCCTCCATGTTTCTGAAGATGCTGGTCACACTATCTCTAGATCATTGTCCTGCCAGGCTAGATGCCTCTTTCCTTCACTGCTTGGTTCATTCTTCCACACACTAATTTGCCACTGTCCCTCTCAAACACCCAGAATTGGTGTACAACCCAGATGGAACACAATCTTCTGGCTGTGGACTGTGCAGGATTTTCACTTTGTTGTGGATATCATCTCTCCATTAATATATCCTAAGATTGAGTTACATTCTTAAATCTTATCTTGTTTTGAAATATAACATAACTATGGAGCAGAGCATAAAACAAACATGACAACTCAATGAACTATCACAAAGCAAACATCCACAGAACCACCGTCCAAGCCAAGAAATACGATGTTGCCCACTTCTGCCTGTCTCAACGGCCACCCCGGCTACCCAAAAATAACTTCTATTCTGACTTTCATGGTAATAATTTCTTGCTTTTCTTAAAAGTTTTATCACCTAAACATGTATTCCAGTTAATGATATAGTTTAATTTCCCTGGTTTTTGAGTTTTATATAAACAGAATGATAGAAATAAGCATTCTTTTGAATCTGAGTTATTTCACTAAATGGTGAGTTTATGAGATTCATTTGCATTGTTATATACACTTGTAGTTCATTCACTTTTATTGCTTAAAATACTCCATTTGAATGAATATACTGTGATTTATCAATGCTATTGTTAATGGACACATGGATTTTGTAAATTGTGAACAAAGCTACTGTAAACATGTGTTTTGGTGCATGCGTGCATGTATTTAGGTTGGGTCTACCTCAGAGAATGTCTGTATAACTTCAGCTTAATAGATAATAATATCAAGCTATATTCCAAAGTTGTTGTACCAATTTATACTTTGACAAAAAATTTATGCTTTCTCTCTCTTTCTCTGTGTGTGTGTGTTCTGGTTGTTCCACATCCTCACCAAGACTTAGCACGATTAATCTTTTTAATGCTAGCTATTCTGGTGGTTATATAGCGGCATCTCATTGTGGTTTCAATTTGCATTTCCCTGATGACTAGTCAAGTTGAGCCCATTTTCATTCATTTATTTGGCATTTGTTGATTAGAGCTTTTGGCAGATACTCATCTGAGTCACAGCGAACTTGAAGCCAAGTGAAATAAAGCCTCTGACATATGACGCTATTTAGTCATATCTCCCCTATTGACTTCAGTTGGACTTCGAGTTTCCAGAGCAACCCTGAACATTCTTAATGATAATGGTAGGTATTGTTTCCTGAGTGCCCACTTGTTCCAAGCACTGAGCTATGGGCTTGACATACATAGAGTCTCGTCATCCTCACAACCAGCCTATGAGGTGGATACTATTATTATCTTCAGTGTACATAAGAAGAAACTAAGGTGGGGGGTGGCCAAGTAACTTACTTAAGGTCTCATGACTAACAAGTGGTATAACCTAAATTCGAATCAACACCCTTAGCTGCTATAACATACTGTCTCCATAGACCACATTTGACTGCTTTTAAAAAAAAACTTTAAAAACCAAATAACCAGATGGATGTGTAATTGTTAAAAGGAGAAAATAGTTGCAAAGATGACAAAGGATTAATGTTCTTTGTATATGAAGAGTTCTCACAAATTAATAAAAGAACCACCATCTCTATAAAGAAACGGTTAAATGTTTCTGGGGTCAGACAAATCTGGGAATTTCTGCTTACTTTTCCAAGGACTTGTACTCCCACAAGGACACAAGTATGACCAAATTTATGACTCTGAGAAGTTCCTCACTAAAAACTTACTTCAACACAGAGTTTTCCAAACCTATATGACCAAAATAGACGTTAGCATCCTGAATAATTATAATTCTTGGGAACATACTTTGAAACACGTTGAACTATTACCACCGCTGCTTCCTCTGGTTTCTAGTCTGGTAAAACTGTCAGTAAAAGAAATAAAGTTAAGTTTTTTTCAGGGTTTCTCAACCTTGACACTACAGCAGTCCTCCCTTATCTGTGGCTTCAGTTATCCGCCGTCAACCTCGGCTTGAAAATGTGAAATGGAAAATTCCCGAAATAAACGATTCAAATTCCTAAGCTTTAAACCGTGCACCATTCTTAGCAGTGTGATGAAATCTTGCACCATCCCCCTCCAGCCCACCTGCGACACGAGTCACCCCTTTGTCCACGTCTCCACACTACGTCCGCTGCCCTCCTGGGAGTCCCTTAGTGGCATCTCGGCCACCAGATCGACTGTCGAGGTGCCGCAGTGCTTGTGTTCAAATGACACTTATTGCACTTCGTAACGGCCCCAGAGCACAAGAGTACCGTGCCTAATTTAGAAATTAAACTTTATCATAGGTACGTATGTATAGGAAAAAACATACTGTGTATAGGGCTTGGTACTATCGAAGGTTTCAGGCATCTACTTCGGGTCCTGGAGCACATCCCCTACAGATAAGGGGGGACTATGACATTTTGAGTGGTATAATTCTTTGTGGGGGAAGCTGTCTTACGGATTGTGGGACGTTTAGCAGCATCTTGGGTCTCTACCTGGTAGACGCCAGCAGTGCATGTCTCTAGACATGGCCGAATGTCCCTTGGGGGGCAGAAGCTCCCCTGCTCTCACCACTTGTCTAATCTGACTGCCTTCTAAAGGTCTCAGGGTGTTCCCCGTGAGTGTGACCCTTTACTCTATTTTGATGTCTGTGCCATGTGACACCCACTGTTTCTTTTTGTTTTTTGAGACAGAGTCTCACTCTGTTGCCCGGGCTAGAGTGCTGTGGCATCCGCCTAGCTTACAGCAACCTCAGACTCCTGGGCTCAAGCAATCCTCCTGCCTCAGTCTCCCGAGTAGCTGGAACTACAGGCATGCGCCACCATGCCCGGCTCATTTTTTCTACGTATTTTTAGTTGGCCAATTAATTTCTTTCTATTTTTAGTAGAGACGGGTTCTCGCTCTTGCTCAGGCTGGTTTTGAACTCCTGACCTTGAGCGATCCTCCCGCCTCGGACTCCCAGAGTGCTAGAATTACAGGCGTGAGCCACCATGGCAGGCCCACTGTTCTTTGCTTTAATGCAAGGGGTATCGGTCCATCTCCTGCCTTCCATCCTCCGTGTTTGCTAGGGCTCCTTCAGTCTCCAGGCACGCCAGCCCCTCAAAGGTCCCTGTGCCACTGTTCTCTTCTCACTAGTTGCTCTTGCTCCTCTCCCTGGCAGCCCTTAACCACCAGGGCCACTGCAGGCCCCCTGCCTGTCTCTCCAGCTCAAGCCTCCATTCTTCTAAGATCCCTGTTCTATCTTCTCATACCCTACGTGGGATTAAGATCATTCCTCTGAGCCCCACCTTGCCTGCACGGCCTTCCACCAGGCCCCCCAGACACATTCTACTTATTTACTCACGTGACTATCTCCCCGAGTCCCTGAGGGTGGGGACTGGGTCCTACTGCTCCTCTGAGTCTCAGCTTAGAGTAGGCACTGGTCACTGTGCAGGGACGAAGGAGTAAAGTGTAGCTGGGGGAGGTCAGTGATTGCACCCCGGGGCCCTGGGTGGAGTCCAAGCAATGTTGAGCTCACTGACAGCCTCCTTGCGAGTTTTCTTCTAGGCATGGTCTCCCTGCTTATCTTGAGACAGACCATATTCCTTCCTGGAGAGGAGGTGGCTGTACCACAGGAGGACCCGTCTTGTTTTTTTCTCCCTCTCAGCCATAAACATGACATCATTTGCTCAGCCAACGTGTCCAGACTGTTCCTGTAAGTTTTCTCATTCCAGACATAAGGAGAGAAAAGTCCTTTTCCCTTGATCTCAGCATTTTTGCAAACCTCAGTTTATTCTGGTTGGTGGCAGTTTTTATCCTTGGAGATGTGCCCTTTTTTCCACATTTTGGGAGTCCCTTTTGGGCCTGAGTTTTTCAGAGACCCCCCCTCCCCTGAGCATGGCATTGATCTCTATAAGTATTTCCTTCATTTTATGTCTTGTTGGGGATTATTTTAAACTTAAGAGACAGAATTTAATGCTTGGGAACCCTCTGGCTTTACCTGAGCTGCCTGAGAAGGTGGCGGTGGGCAGAGAGAAAGGGACAGGTTAGAGAAACATTGATAAGGGGCAATGGGCAAGACTTGGGGACCATTTGGACATGGAGAAGGGGGAGATGACTCCCAGGTTTCTATTTTGAGACAAATGAGTGACTGATGGTTCCTGCCACAGAGATGAAAGTCACAGGAGGAGGAGGAGGAGGAGGAGGAGGAGGAAGAGGAGGGAGAGCTGGCTGCCTGGGGAGCTAACAAGCCTGATCTGGAGCATGTCGAGTCTGAGGTTTCCATGGGGCCAGGTGCAGATGCGGAGGAGGTGACTGGATACAAAGGCCTGACGCTCTGAGAGGCAATGCGATTGGGCGCTCTTGGCGAGCGGATGGCAGCTGAAGCTAGGGAGACAGGACGGTGCTCGGACAGCGTGTGCAGGTGGAGTAGCCTTGGTTAGGGATGGTGCAGGAAGAAAAGTCCTTGCAGGGGACCAGGAGGAGTGGCCAGAGAAAGAGAGCAGGGAAACTGGGAGGGGAGCATGCAGTGGAGGGAGAGTCTGGGGACCGTAGGGATGCCAGACAGCTTTAAACGAGAGAGAGAGAGGTCGATTCTGTTAAGGACAGAAAGGGGCCTGCTGAATTAGGGACAGAGGATCATTGAGGACAACGGGGAGGGCAGCCACAGCAGAGTGGAGGGGGCTGGAGCTGTGTGCAGGGTGGGGGAGGGAATGGAGGAGAGGGGACGGGGAACAGACAGACTTAGGGTGGGAGTGAAAGAGGGGTTCATTCATTCATCCCCCCAGCCAAGAAATGGGGGCTCCTGTGTGCCCAGCAGAACCCCCTGTCCTCATGGTGTGACCTTTCTAGGGAGATGGAGTCTGCAGGGAGGATTCATTTTAATGACAGTTACTAGAATTATCGTTGTTTGAGGTTAGATGGTAACATAACACACATCAGAGCTGTGGGTCATGCCCGACCTGCCTGGCCCTTTCCCTTCTCTGCTGCCCAGATTGATAGAGTTTGGGTGGGAGGAGATGATGCAGAAGGCATGGCGGAGTGGGGAGAATACAGAGTGAGGGGCAGAAGTGTCATGCCTGAGTGGGCTATTCACAGCGAGATTTCTACTCGGTCCCACATTGTTTGGCCCCCGCTGCACTTTATCTAGGGCCCACTGGGAAGGGTGTCGTGTTGGGCTCAGGTCCCTCCAATGGGGATGGCACAGAAGTGGGCTGTGGTAGCCTCCCCCAAATTCCCCACAATGCCCCCCACTCCCGCTCCCTTATGTAGGAGTAGAATCTCCCTTTCCTGTGGGGCATATGGTTTGATTGAGGCTGAATCACCTCCGAACTCCCTTGTTGAGGCTGGCAGATTAACCAGAGAGTGTTCCATGAGATTAGACACAGAGATGCTGGAGAGAAAGAGGATCTTGATTCCTTTGGGATGGCGAGCTTAGGGACCAGGCTGGGCAGCTCACAGCCATTTTGGCTCTCTGAAGAAATGGCAGGTAGGGATGAACAGAGCCAAGAGACAGAGCGAGACTGAGCTCCAACAATTTCGTCTGAACTCCTGCATCCCGCTCTGCCCAGATCTATCAAGAACCATCTCGGACATCCTGGTCTCTTGAAGCAATTATGTTTTTCCCTGTAATGTGACTTGGGTTTGGACACTTGCAACTGAGAGGGTCTGACCAATACAGTTTGTCAGGACGTCATTTGCGACTGTAAAATACATTATTTACTTTGGCAGAAGCTAACTGACTCCATGGGCGTCTTCCATGGAGCCACATGCATTGCCCTTTTCTAGGTGCCAGCCGGGCAGCCGGTGAAGAGATGAGCAAGTCGTGAGCTCCCAACATGGCTGTGGGATGATGACGGCGACCCCTTACAAAAGATTACGGTCTACAACATGCTTTACGCCCACTTCTCTTAAGCCACGATCATGGAGAATGATTAGCTAGCAATTCCAGGGAGGGTTTGCCAAGCACGGACTGAGCTGGAGGGATGTTCCGTGTGACAGGAGCTCTGAGGAAGGTGGTTGTGTTAGGTCTGGTGGACGGTAAACAGCTGGCAAAGAGGTGGCTAAGGGAGGAGATGGGGAACTGAATTGTGCTAGGAACCAAACTGTGGCTAGGAACTGTTCCCTGGTGGGAACGCACATAATAAAAAGTTCCTAGTAACCTTTAACAGACTTAAAACTCATTACCATCTAATTAGCATAACATGGGTGGAGCTTTGTGGAAAATTCTAGAAAAGACACATGAACAGGAGGGAAACTGTTATATAACCTACCCTGTTATGTAACCTGTCATGTGATGTGTTATGTAACACCAACCTGTCAATCACCCCCAAAGGCGGGAAACAGTAACCAATGCCGCCAGCAGAAAGGAGGGACAAACCAGTGGGCTTATAAAAGGCAGCACATGCTCAGCCTCCAGCGTCTTTCTCCACTCGTGGAGACTGGCCCGTTTCACTCTCTCTGGAAAGTATCTTCCCTTTGTGTAGCTTCCTCTACTTTCATTCTGTCTTTTATGTGATAAAGTGTTTGTATTAAGTTGCTCTGTGTTTGTGACCACTCGTCATTGGCTCGACTGCCAGTACTCATTCTTGACACTGAGAACGGGGGACCAGGAACCTCCACGCAGACGAACTAACAGTTGGGAAGGGGAGGGAGACGTATCGTGGGTTCTTTTAAACACGCTGTTCTGCGTGCCTGTGCTGAGGTGGGGGACACAGGTGGGGGACAGGTAGACTGGGAACTCTGTCGGTGTAGCCTCTGTGAGGTGAGGGCTGATCTCATACCTTTCCCATTCCAGCGTGGGCATGTCCCAGCTTGATCACCACGGGGAAGTGTGGGGCCGTGACCTGAAAGAGACAAGAGGAAGTCACTCAGTCAGCAATTTCAGCTTCCAAGAGAAGCTCTGAGCTGCTCTTAAGGCCAGCTTGCCTGGGGCACCCACCAATCTGCAGAGACACAGTAGAATGGCGCAAAGCAACCAGTTTGAAATCCTGGCTTTAGTATGGGTGTGCAACCGGACACGCCATTGCCTTGATCTGTGCCTCAGTTTCTTCACCTGTCAGATGGGGGTGATAATGGTACCCACCCCACCGGGTTGCTGCAAAGATTGAGTGAGTTATTACAGAAGTAGCGCTCAGTGAACGGCACCTTCATCATTCCCTCCAACAGCACTTCAGCTATCTGGAAATCTCATTACCTCCCTTAAGCCTCTTCAGGCTACTGCATGCAGTTTCCTAATAATACTGGGCATGCCGGCCACCAGCACAGACATTTAGTGGCTGCACCATGTCGGACTCCGTGGCGAGCGACTGCCCTGTGTTTTCTCCTTTAGAGAGTTACATTTATGAGGGCAGCCGCCTTGCCTGGTTGGTCCCCTGTTGTGTCCCCAGCTCCTAGAACACTGCCCGATCCAGGGGAGGTGCTTTCTGCAGTCCTCTCGGCAGGACTCCCGCGGCATGCGCACTTCCCCCTACGACAGGTGGGGACAGTTGGGCTGGGAAGGTTGTGCGTCTGTCCACATCCATCGTCACCTCCCAAGGGAGCCAGGGAGCCGGGACTCTAACCCAAGCTGTGCTTTTCCTCCTCCCTGCGTTCGTACGCGGTTCGAGATGTGTTTGCGTGGTTTCTAGAAGTATATTTTGAGCTGCTTGAGGGCAAAGGTTATCCCTCCTATTTATGTAGTGACAATATCACTCCCTTCAGTCGGACCACCCCCAGCCGGGGGTCATTATGGCCCACGCCCCTGCGTAGGCTCCTGACGGTGCCATCTGTGCTTGTACACGTGGGCACCCTGGGGAGCCCAGCCCTGCCGTCCTGGTGTTCAGAGCCTGGACTGTCATGAGGTAGCCCCTGTGACACTGCAGAAGGGCTGGCTGTGGGCTACAAAGCCATTCTGTGACCCTCGTCTCATTCCCCCGCATGATGGCCCCATGAGGCAAGCAGGGAAGGTATTTTACTACCATTTTAGAGATAAGAATGTTGAGACTGAAGTCAGTTGCTGGAGAGGGGTGGAGCCGTGACTTGAACTTGGATCTGTTGGACTCCAAGCTTGTTGTGAACAGTTCCCTTTAAGGGGCAGCACGCGGATGGCCTGCAGTAGCCTTCGAATAAATTTTATTTTCTCCTGATTTCAGGCTAAACTGTATCATACCCCAGTGCCCAGGGTGAATAAATATGTGTTTAAAGAAAAGCAATATCTGATTTTGATTCCAAAAGCAATATACACTCACTATAAAAAACTTGAAAAATATAATAAAGTGTTAAGTATAAAGAAGACAATAAAAATCATTTTCAGACTTCTAATAGCTTTGGTGTATTATCTGCTGGTCTTTTAAAAAAGTCTATATTTGTTTTTCTCTTGATTTATTCCACTTTTTACAAAATTGAGAGATTTTTTTTCCTGCTTTTTCCACTTAATATTTTGTGATTAGAATGCTTCTGGTGGCTATTATTTGTTAGTTTAATCGTTATCATAAAAGTATACATACGAAAAAAGCCTTAAAAAGAGATTACTGTGAATGTCATCTTGCTTAAGAAATAAAACATTGCCTGAATGGCTGAAGCCCTAATCATGTGTTGATATTTATTAATACAGCTCTGATTCATTTTTACAGCTGCATAGTATTTCATTCCATGAAAACATTTCAAAAATCCATTTAAATCAATGAGTTTTCATGATACTAGGGGAAAATTTTCTTTGCCAGTTTTTACTTTGATTTGCTGGAAATGGTGTTCTTACAAGCATGTATGACTGCAAGACCCTGGGCTGGTGCTGAGAGAAGGAAGAGCTGATTTGGGCCAGATTACTGGGGGCTGTCAAAGCCAAAGGGAGGAGTTCATATTGCTTGGACGGGCCATGGGGCAGCAGGATGATTCTAGAGCAGGAGAGTGACCTGCTGGCCGGGGGCAGGACATCTGTACCAGGAGAGACTGAAGGGCCGGAGACCAATTTGGGATTGATTATAACAAACTCTAAGTGCCCTGGTTGGGCCTTGACTGGGAAGGGATGGTAGAGGAGCTGAGAACAATCCAGGAGCTTTTCTTTCTTTCTTTCTTTTTTTTTTAAAGTGACACTTCTTTATTGAAATAATAGTATTAAAATGACCATAGAAATTCAAGACGAGAATTGTCTACAATCTCATCATCTAATCAAATCAGTGTTTGTATTGGTCCATATTATTTTATAATCCTCATTTCTATGTCCAATAAAACACCCCAGGATATTCTATAATAATATTAGAAATAGAATTTTACATCTCTCTTCTCATTTAATATAATATCATTAAGTGTTTTTCTATTTTTGCTGCAGACTTTTCTTATATCCTTCTCCATTCTCTTTCCCCAGCCCATGAAATTTTTTCAAAAATAGCTCTTATCGTTTAATATCACACCATACACACCACTCCTCCCATGGCAATAACTACAGTCCTACCCCAAAAGTTTTTTAATAGCTGCATGATCTACCCATGCACACATGAGTTGCAATTCTTTGGTTATTTTTCTATTAAGGGACATTTGTGTTATACATTCTCTCTCTCTTCCCTTCTCTTACTTAGCAAGACTTCACTAAACATCTTCCTACACATCTTCTTACGAACTAGTGTTTTAATTCCTAGAGGCCAGGCCTACAGCTTTTCAAAGAGAGAACCAGTAGAATTTTGAGACATTCTTTGGGGGGGTTTCTAAAGTCAGCTGTCAGAGCTCAAGAAGTGAAAGCGGGTGCCGCGGTATTGCGTGCATCATATTACCTCCAGGCTCATAATGACGACATTTATTGAGTGCCATGTCAGGAACGGGACCGAGCACTTTATGTGCGCCAGCCTCCTTTCCTTCCCCCACTGTGTGTGAGGAGGCGAGCTACTCGCCCAGGTCAGACGGTGAAGAATGCTGGGGCTGCTCCACTGCCACCCCTGTCGCCTATCTTCGCCCTGTCACCCTCCCCCCTTCCAAGCTGTCCGAATGGCTCTCAAAGGCCATTCCCATTTCCACTCCTCTGCAACATGCCAGCCCCTCCCCAAACACAGACAGGTCACGGAGGACAAAAAACATCTTGTCGGGGCTGTTTTCTCTCTTCCCTTCCCAACAATGGTTTTATTCAGTTCCCGTGGGGACGGCGAGGCCCCCACCAGCCTGTCACAGGCCCCTTGTCCCGCTCACATGCCCCGGGGCCCTCCAGAGTTCAGCACTGCCCAGTGGCGTGAGGGGCCCGACATCCTGTCCGAAGGGGCAGATCAATTTTGGAAAACAGAGATCCCCACCCTGATAAGGGCTTTATTCAACAGCACTCAAAGGACCCAAATAAGCGGTGGCGGCCCAGTGCTCGCGCTGGGTGTTCACTCAGGAGGGTTAGAGCCAGAACAGTGCGGGACCCAGTCAGAGCTGGACCGACCTCCTCCTCCTCCTCTCCAAACAGAATTGGAGAACCAGGATTGCAGGGTGGTCTGGAGCAGCGCCCGCCCCAGGAGGCCGTTCCCCCCACAGTCTTGACTCTGGAGATTTAAATACACACAGTGTCTGGTCCTGGCTAAGTGATGGGAAAAGCAAGACCAGGAAGAATCTGGCAGAGGAAATCAAAGACTGAAGGAGTCTGGGAAGCTTCAAGGAGGCGCTGGCTCCTGCCTGAGCTGGCTGTCACCTCCCTCTTCTGTTTCATCCTGTGTCTCTCCCTCCTCCTCATCCCAACCCTCTGCCTTCCAGCCATGTTCCAACCCAGTGGCCTTTCTGCGCTCTACTGAATGGGCTCTGCTCCCTCCAGCCACAGGGCCTTTGCACATGCTGCTCCCTTCTCCTGAAAGACTCTTCCTCACACTCTTTCCTAGGCCAGTCCCTTCTCATGTTTCATGCCTCAGCTGAAATGCTCTGTCCTCAGAGAGCCCTCCCTGGCCGCTGGTTTACAGTAGGTGCTTTCAGTTATCTTCTCGACTGACGCTTCATGGTGCCAGCTACCATTGCACTTATATGTCCATTTCTTCATTGTCCATTTCTCCACTCCCTACAGGCGCTCCGGGGGCAGGCGCCTTCGCTCGTTTTGTTACCGCTGCATCTCCAGGGGCCACGCGGGGCCCTGCACGTGCAGACACTCTGTATGAGGCATGCAGAACGCGTGTCAGACCAGGCCTCCCACGACAGGTGGGAGACGTCCCGTGCAAACAGGCAGAGTCAGAAAGCGCTGGGGACAAGGAGCCGGTGAGGTTGAGTGGAGCGGAAGGGTTGTTGGGGAGGCAGCAGGATGAGGGAGGATGGGGGAGTCACAGCTTGTGGGGACCCAGCACCAGAGGCGGAGTCTGGACCTCTGAGACCAGCAGAGGTGTGGACACTGTGAGGCAGATGTGCACAAGGCAGGTTTGAGGAAGATTGTTCTGGAAGCTGTGATAGCGACAGGCCCCATTTCTTAGTGCGTGCCAGGCATGGCGCTAGGCACTTTGCCTGCGTCGCCTCGTCTATGCCTCTCGACGCTTCTATGGGGCAGCCTCTATTTCTGCCCCATTTTAAGTGCCAGGAAATACGGGCAAAGAGGGGCGAGGTTTCTTGCCTAAACTCACTCAGCACAGAAGCGGAGGAGCGGGTGTTCGGCCAGAGCCGCTGCCCTTGCTCCGCGTGGTGCCCCTCTGGGCAGCCCGGCTGCGGCCATCGAGTGTTTCCCGTGTGCCCAGAACTGGGTCTGCTCGTTTGATTGGACTGGAGTGAGCGGGTGGGGACAGCAGACCTGCTAGGGTGAGACCGGTCACTGTCACAGCCGAGCAGGGCAGGGCCAGGTGGCGGCGGTGGGGACTTTGGACCCAGAAGGATGTGGGTTCACCTCTGGTTCCCGCACTATGGCCACGAGCTCTTGGACCAGTCACTGGCCACTCTGGGACTCAGCTTCCACACCCCCCAACTAGGAAGATCACGTGAATCCCAGCAATGGGTGGGAGGGATGGACATTATGGCGGGTGTCGGTCCCAGAGGAGTCGGTCCCTGCTGGCGGAGAGGCTCGGCCGGGGGTAGAGGACGCCCGGGGGCCGGCATGGAGGAGGAAGGCCACGCGTCCTTGCTCCCGTCCCCTCCCCATCAGGGGCATGTCCACGGCCGATCGGTCGCTCCTTGGAAGCAGGAAGGCGAGGGCAGGGGGAAGGAAGCCCGAGGCCATGTTGCAAGCAGGGAGCACGATGACGCCTTTGACAGAAATGGGGCAGCTCAGAAATGGGGTTTGTCACAGGCATCTATAAAAGATACATTCGAAGCAGAGAACAGAAACATCCGGACAGCTGCTTAATAAAGCTTAACCTTGGTGTGTAGCATCCGACAGGCTCTCCTTGGAATTTTAAGCACCGCATGGAAAGACACTCCTGTCAAGAGGGAGCAGAATGGGCAGGAAGACCTTTGAAAGTCCTTTCCAATCCCTTCATGTTGTGAGAAATCCACAAAATGCCACCTAGATGAATAAAACGCGTAAAGGCAAACTATGTCAAGACAAACCTTGCACCCATGGCTTCCAGGGCTCTGCGTGGTCTGGCCCCCACCATCTGCCATGCCCCATCTAACCCCACTCCCCCATCTTCCTCTCCATCCCAGCCTCACTGGCTTTCTCTCCGACCCTGACGCCGGCTCTGCTCCCTCTGGCCACAGGGCCTTTGCATGTGCTGCTGTCATTGCCTGGAACACAGTCCCTGCTCCTCTTCATTACGTCAACTCTTATCCATGCTCCAGATGGCAGCTCCACTGCCACGTCCCCAAGGAGCTGGCTTTCTCTTTCCTGTGTAGGTGACAGCCTGCTCACCTCTCCTTCTTAGCTCTTCTGCCACTTTGGATTCACCTGTGCACTTGCTCTAGGAGCCTCTGATGCCCTCGCTAGACTGTGAGCTCCATGGGAAGCCGGGGGTTCCGTGTCTGGTGCTGCTCATCGCTGGACACGCAGGCCTCCCCCGAATCACAGACCTGCCCCCTGAACCCGGCCCCCAGCTGGTCCCGCAGGCACCCGCGACCCAACGTTTCCAAACAGCTGCACAAACTGCCCACCAAAAGTGCTCCCTCCTCTTCCTGTATCCCAACCTCAGTCAACGAACGGTCCCACCACCCACCCAGGTGCCCAAGATAGAGATCCTGCCTGCCTGCTTCCTTCTGGGACTGCCCTAGACCCAGGCCGGGCGCACGGCAGGGCCGGGAAGTGTTTGGGGAACGAGGGCTGTGGTCTCACTGCCCAGCCCGCGGCCCTCTGCCCCGTCATCCCGCCTCTGACCTCTCGGCATCGCGGCCTCCTACTCTTAGTGTGTCTCGGAAAAATACTGGTAGCATATTTAGAAAAATTAAACTAGACCTGCCCTACCAAAAACCAAACATTCCTTTCTCTTACGTTTCCTGTTTCCCTGAGAAACGGAATAGCCAAAAATAAACGAGCTGATAGGATGGCAATACTGGTCTGCAAATACGCTTCTCTAGCGCCTGTCCGCGTGGTGTTCATGGTGTAGGACGGGCTCGGGCTTTCCTGAGGCTCCTCCTGGGTGACACTCACGCGCAGGCAGCACCCCCCGCCAAACTGTGACTCTGAACGGGCCTGACTAATGGGGTGCTGAAGGCCACCAGGGGCCCCGCATACGTGCAGCCACCGGGTCTCACCCCTCTGGGGTGGCCACGTCACTTACTTTCCTTGACGGTCTTGTTCCGCCCCCAGCTCTAGGTGGGGAATAGCCCCATGGGGGCTTAACATGGGAAATTCCCGTTTCTCTTCTTAGTCACTTCAGAAAACAGCTAAATAAAATTATACTACGCCAGTCTCCACATTTCTTTGCTTCAGTTTATCTCCACAGATATATTTTAAGATTAAAGATAAGCCAGGTGCAGTGGCTCATGCCTGTAATCGCAGCACCTTGGGAGGCTGAGTCTGGAGGTATTGCTGGAGGCCAGGAGTTTGAGACCAGCCTGGGCAGCATAGTGAGACCCCGTCTCTACACATAATAAAAAATATTGGCTGGGTGTGGTGGCGTGCACCTGTAGTCCCAGCTACTCGGAGGCTGAGGTGGGAGGATTGCTTAAAGCCTGGGAGTTTGAGGTTGCTGTGAGCTATGATCACACCACTGTACTTTAGCCTTGGTGACAGAGCGAGACCCTGTCTCTAATTTAAAAAAAAAAAAAAGATTGAAGATAAATGTAACATTTTATTTAAAGGCACTGCTGTTGGTGTTGCATTGAACAGATGCCATTTGCTTGGGCAAAGGGTGATATCGTTTCCTCCGGTTCAGGAAAACGCTATTTGTGTACTGCTATGGAATGAAGTGGAAGAGGGGATATAGACTTGAAGCCAGACAGACTCGGGTTTAAATACTGTTAGTGTCACTTCCTACAGGAAGTAGTTTTGTAGCCTTATAGTCTCAGTTATTTTATCTGTAAATGGGAATAAACACAGCAGAAATTAAGGTGATTGTGAAGATTTGAGTTTGCACGTAAAATGCATGTTACATATATCTGGATCCTAGCCAGAAAGTCTTAGGGGTAATGTAAACTGACAATCACTTAAAATCAATACCAAAATACCCCTCAAATTACCACCTGATACAGCTATGACCATTTCTTTCTTTTGTAAAGTTTTTCCTTTTGTACTATTTATGGTAAGCATCTGTTTTGAAGTTATTTAAAAAGTTATCATTAAATTGATATAATAGATTTATCTGATATTGCTCATATATAGAATGATTCTATGTGTTTATTTTCCTGTGCAGAAATAGACTCAAACTCTGATGATGGCACCCTGTCTGGTTTTTATCCTGTAAACCTTGTACAACTTTTTATTTAGTCTAGTGAAATCTGACTCACCATAGCTGCAGAGATGCTGCCTGAATTTTTAAACTGTTTAAAACTGTAATTTTATAGCTTTATTGAGATAAAATTCACAGACCATAAAATTCACTCTTCTTAAAGTGTACAAGGCAGTGCTTACAGTTTATTCAAGGAGTCATGCAACCACCACCCCTGATTTCAGAAAGTTTTCATCGCTCAAAAAGAAACATATTACATTAGTCCTTCACTATTCCTCGTGGGCTCCCTCTTGCTCCTGATAACCAATGGTCTACTTTCTGTGTCTACAGACTTGCCTATTCTGGACATTTCACACACCTGGAATCATATAATAGGTGGCTTTCGTGACTGCCTTTGACTTTGAATGTGTTTTCAAGGTTCATCCATGTTGTAGCATGTATCAGAACTTCATTCCTTTTTATCGCCACGTGATATTTCATGGTATGGATGGTGTCTGACTCTTAAATATATTTTGGAATGGCCTGGATGTGTGTTTCCAGTGACTGCAGACCATGAAGCCAAATGAATGTCCTAGCAAATCTGAGAGCCGCAGGTAATGCTTTGACAATGCCTTGGATCAGAAATAATTACGACACCCAGCTAGGCACCTCGTGAGCGTCTAACACTTGGGAGCAAGGAGGAATTTTCCTGGTGAGCCAACACTAGCTGGCAGGTGCTGGGGTGTCCTGTGTTGTCAAACCTTGCCGGCCTCACTCCCTGCTGTGTCTTCAGCCCTTTGCAAGCAGAGGGCTCGAGCTAGACCTTTAGTACTACTTGGGGTGAGCAAGATCTCTGCTTCTGGCTCATCCTACTGACTTTAGCATCCTATGAACAAGTTAATAAAGAGAAGGCTAAGAGGGGAGAATGTTTAGGGGCCAGTGATGTGATAAGAAATATATATTTGGTCTCTGCCCCCAGTGCCTGACACAGAGTTCCTAAAACCCTTGTAATTTCCTAAAAGATACCGATGCGTTCTGATGAGGCGACTCTTGGTGGGCTCATGGACGGCTTCAGGATGGGGGATGTCACGAGACGGACCAAGCAGTGATGAGAAGCTCAGAACTTTCAGCCCCATCCTCTCTGTCCCCCTGGGGAGAAGGGAGGGGCTGGAGATTGAGTGAATAATGGATCACGCCTCCATAAAAATTCCTAAACTACAAGGTTGGAGAGCTTCCGGGTTGGTGAACACATCCATTTTCCGGGAGGGTGGCACACCCCAACTCCATGGGGACAGAAACTCCTGTGCTCGGGACCCTTCTGGACCTCACCCTGTGAACCTCTTCATGTGCTGTTCTTTGTATCCTTTGTAATATCCCTTTCGGTAAACCGACGCACGGGAGCAAAACGCCTCCCTACGTAAGCCAATGTGGCAAAGCATCGAACGCGAGGAGGGAGTTGTGGGAACCCCCAGTGTGTGGCCAAGTCAGATAAAAACAGGTCCGCTGGGCGCCCACTGCTTGACCTAATGGAAGTGGGGGTGGTCTCGTGGGACTGAGCCCTTAACACGAGGGGTCTGTGCCAACTCCACAGTTAGTGTCAGAATTGAATTAAATGGCAGGACACCCAGTAGGCATCCACAGGGAATTGGACAATGGAAATTCAGTATGGAAAACCCACACATTTAGTGTCAGAAGTGTTGGGAGCAGAGAGACAAGTATGGAGAAATATTGGTATTGGGTACCCATGCCCTTGGTGAAAGAGAGAAATTTATGTCTGGTTGTCCCTCTGCCTTACAAGGCCTTACAAGGCCATGGCCCCCTCCCTTCTGAAAATGACCTTAACTTTCCGAATGCTCTTAAGCCATGGCTAACTTTGGAGCCATTCAGGGAGGAAGCTTTCAGGTATGGACTTAATCCTACCAACAAAGCTAAAATTAGATTTGCCCTTATGTACTTATCTCCATGCTTATTCCCTTGCAGTATTCACTCTGCTCACTGCTTGCCCGGCATGGAGCAGGGGCTCAGTGAGTATTTGGTTGGATTCATTGAGTGGATGTAGAAACGTTGAGTGCTGAGAGCTGTATAAACATCAGGTGCTGTTATTATTAGCACCATCATTATTATGTATTGACTGAGCTACATTTTAGAGGTGCCTTCTCCCCAGCATTGAGCCTCTGCCATTCCAGGGGACTGGTGCTCTCTTGGGGTCTCTGTTGTTATACAGCCCCCCGCCCTGCCAGGGCACCCCACACTTTCTTTAGTCTCTCCTTTGTCCTCCTTCCACCTATGGAAGAGGCTGCAGAGGATAGTGAGCGTCTAAAAGTACAGGCTGCAATCTCAGCTCTACCGCTGCTGTGTCCTTGGACAAGTTGCTTCACTTCTCTGTGCCTCAAGTTCTGCATTTATAAATAGGGGTAAAAACGGTATGCTCCTCACAGGTTGTCTCAGGGTTTAAGGGAGCTAATCTACATACAGGACTCAGCTGGGCACACAGGGCACACTAGATTCATGCTGGCGCTGGGCATTATCACGGGTCACCCAGCACTACTGCAACTGGTGCTCTGCCGCACTCCTTCCTTGCTCTCGGCTTCCCACGGTGACACTAGCCAGGAGGAAGCTGGGCTTCCATGTTCGAGGCTGGCAGGGGTTTGATGGGTTACCCCTGTGGCCACGTATCTGCAGCAGGTGGGTGTGTACTGGCAACGGGGAATGACGGCCCAAGATGCTGATCTGACCCGGAAGGGAAAGACAGACAAGGGTCACTCCAGCTCCTTCCTTGGGCTGGGGTCAGGCAGCTCTGCGCAGACACAGCAGAGGGATTTGCTGACCCCTTGAGGGTTACCCCAGCCACCGAGCCCTCCAGTCCTCCCCATTACACTACGCCAAGGTCTGTCCTGACCAGACAGAGAGATGAGCCCTGTCCTACCTGTGGCAGTCAGGCAGGGACTCACAGACCAACCAGTGTAAGAGCTCCCTTATCGTACAAAGGGGGAAACTGAGGCCCATGAGGCAGAGACTAGACTATGGGCAGGCCATTTCCAGTGAAATCCTTATATCTCCACTGCACTCTTCCTTTGAAGATATTATTAATGGGATACACAAGGGAAAGGACATTGCCTCCACTTTATAAACAAGGAAACTGAGGCGCAAGGCTATAAAAAGGAAGCCATGAAACCAAGCATTAAACTCCAGGCAGGGCCCCCTTCCAATCCAGAAGGAGCTCTGTTCCATCCTGTCTTCTCCACTTTAAAACATTTTTATGGAACACATACTGTGCTTGCCCAGACTCCAAAGAGCCTTTTATTCTGCAAATCCCAGACCAATGTTGAAAACAATACCACCAATGGGGAAGAAAGGTCGGATGCTTAAAAATGGCCCCCAGCATTTACTGGGAGTTGGCGGTGCTGGACACCCTGCTAAGCATTTATCTCCTTTCATCCTCCAAGTGACCCTTGAGAACCACCAGGGTTGGTTGGGGAGAGAGGACAGATGCACGGGGTCACGCAGGGCCTCCGCCTCTGCCCAGCTGTCCTCATTCTGGAGAAGAGGGAACAGTGGCCAGGGGGAAACGTGCTCTCAGCGTGGGGAGGGGATGATGGCAGAATGTTCACGCTAATAAAGGAACGATAGTTGTCCTGAAAGGTTGGCCCTGAAGCCGCTTTCAACACCCCTGTGTTCGAAGCATCACTCCAGTGCGCAGAGAAGACAGAAAACAGGCTTCTTTCCCCCCCTTGTCTGCAGGAAGTGGAGATCTGGGGAGAAGAGGGCGGGTCTGGGGCTGCTTCTGCGGCACTGGGGGGAGGGGTGCTCAGCTGGGACAGGGACAGCATCCCAGTGACAGGGTGGAGGGAGATCAATGGGCCAGGGCCGGGGTGTCCATGCCTTCCTCAGGTGAAGGAGGCATCACCTGGGGCGTGTCTGGCCTGGCAGATGGAGCCATCCCGGGCACCCTCGGTTTCCAGGGACGGTGGGATGGCCAGAGCCCAGTGCAAGCTGGCGGGAGAGAAGGGCACTGCCTTGACCCCAGCCAGGAGCAGGCGCGGGTGACACAGGGCTGAGCTGCTGTGGAGGGGACCCCGAGGGGAGGCAGGGGGCTCCCAGGCCTCTCTCCTGTGAGGGGGCAGGAGGTGAGGGAGCCGGGCTGCACAGTCCCCCGCTGCAGGACGGGCAGGAAACTTCCAGAGTGTCTCGCACAGGGGAAAACTACCAGGACGCAGAGGAGCCTGGGGCCTGGTGCCAAAGGGCAAGGTGTGTCTCCGGCAGGGGTGCCCTGTTAAGGAAGGAGCCGTTGCTGACACCCGACCACAGAGGCCAGCAACTGTTCCTGTCCCCACGTGGGGCTCTGCCGCAGTTGCTGCGTAGGCACAGCACGAGAGCCCGTCCTGGTGCTAAGCATCAGCCTCCTTCACGAGCGGGAGCACCGAGGCCGCCCCGTGAGGCTGAACCCAGAATCCGCGCTTGGGGACCATCCTGCCTCTGACACTGGCCCCAGGGTACACAGCGAGGACCAGACGCTACCCTTGAGGGGCTCACGGGCTGGTGGGGGATGATTTCCACTCAGAAATGTAAACATTCGAGAGAACGAGGAGGAAAATGCTGAGAGTGGCCGTCTGTGGGGGAGAGGAGGTTGCTGGAAGAGGTGCCGTAGGCAGTAGACAAGATGACAT
>VSMD01060986.1:0-16096 GCA_008750895.1 Mirza zaza | reverse complement strand
ATATTAGTTGGCCAATTAATTTCTTTCTATTTATAGTAGAGATGGGGTCTCGCTCTTGCTCAGGCTGGTCTCGAACTCCTGAGCTCAAATGATCCGCCCACCTCGGCCTCCCAGAGAGCTAGGATTACAGGCTTGAGCCACCGCGCCCGGCCCTAATTTTTTCTATATATATTAGTTGGCCAATTCATTTCTTTCTATTTATAGTAGAGACGGGGGTCTCGCTCTTGCTCAGGCTGGTTTCGAACTCCTGACCTGGAGCAATCTGCCCGCCTCGGCCTCCCAGAGTGCTAGGATTACAGGCATGAGCCACCTTGCCTGGCCATGTTTTTTTTTTTTAAAGAGACAAAGTGTTGCTTTGTCGCCCAAGCTGGGGTTCAGTGGCCTGATCTTAACATAGCTCATTGCAGCCTCGAACTCCAGGGCTCAAGTGATCCCCCTACTTCAGCCTTCTGAGTAGCTGGGACTACAGGCACCCACTGACATGCCTGGCTAATGAAAAAATATTTTTTTTGTAGAGATGAATTCATGCTATGTTACTCAGGCTGGTCTCGAGCTGCAGGTCTCGGGTGATTTTTCCACCTCAGCCTGCCAAAGTGCTGGGATTATAGGTATGAGCCACCATGCCTTGCCAAATTCTGGTTTTTAATACCAAAAGCGGTGAGGAGGCAAATAAAATACTGCAAGCCAGATGTGATAATTTCTTTTGAAACCTTTTAAATGTCTTGGAATTCTATTTTTAACAATATAAAATCACCTTGGTTACTACAGTGCATTTTTTTTTTTTTTTTTGAGACAGATTCTCACTCTGTTGCCCCTGCTAGAGTGCCATGGCGTCAGCCTAGCTCACAGCAACTTCAAACTCCTGGGCTCAAGCAATCCTTCTGCCTCAGCCTCCCAGGTAGCTGGGACTATAGGCATGCGCCACCATGCCTGGCTAATTTTTTCTATATATTTTTAGCTGTCCAATTAATTTCTTTCTATTTTTAGTAGAGACGGGGTCTCGCTCTTGCTCAGGCTGATTTTGAACTCCTGACCTTGAGCGATCCTCCCGCCTCAGCCTCCCAGAGTGCTAGGATTACAGTCATGAGCCACCGTGGCTGGCCCAACAATGCATCTTAAAGCAGTGTATGAAGTATAATTGCTGCTTTAAATCTTTGAAAAGATAAGCTTCTCTAGTTTAACTTTTGAAAAATTACCAATTGTGATTTTCCATTTGCATAAGTTACCACTTTTGAGAAGGAGATTCTGACATTGTGACTTTGCTGTAAGCAGAGTAGAACCTTATACTAAGACTGGCAGCTCAACTGAGGATCTACTTGCTTGTCATAAACTGCCTCAACTGCAGAGAAACAAATATTGTCAAGTTTTGTATGATGTTCACTGTATGCACCTAAAAATAGGCTGTTAAGGCTTAGTTTGATTGGATGCTACATTACCTTTTAAATCTTTTCAGTTATTTGATCTCATGTGTATAAACACATCACACACAGCATCATCATCCTCTTCAGCCTCCAAGGCACATCAGGTTAAGTAGCTCAGAGAAAGCTCCTGTTTGATATAAAACAGTTCTTAGAGAGTCTTGCTTCTGCATTTTCATGGAAATAGTCGTTTTCCTTTGGAATGTGTGATATTAGAGTCTATGGCAATACCGCCCTGAATGCACCCAATCTGGAAGCTTAAGTCCTTTTAATTTTGGCGGTGTGGAAACTGGAACCTTGAAGAGGCCAGTAATGCCAACTAGAAACACTGCTGTCCAAGGACATCTAATGGAAGGGTAAAAAACTAAAAAGCACCAGAATATATACATACATATATATATTTATATATATAAACTGCTGTAAATACAGGGAATACTTAGCCACAAAAAAAAAATGAAATTATGTCTTTTGCAGGATGTGACAGGAGGCAGAGCTTATGTGGCAACAGGAGCAATGGGAAACTGCTGTAAATACAAGGGAATACTTAGCCACAGGAAAAAAAAAATGAAATTATGTCTTTTGCAGCAACCCTATGGAACTGGAGGCCATTATCTTTTTAATTTTTTTTAAGTTATTTATTTATTATTTGAGAGTCTCACTCTGTCGCTCTGGCTAGAGTGCAGTTGCGTCATCATAGTTCACTGAAACTTCAAACTCCTGGGCTCAAGGGATCCTCTGTCTCAACCTCCTGAGTAGCTGGGACTACACACACGCGCCACCATGCCTAGCTAATTTTTTTTTTTTTTTTTTTTCTGTTGCCCAGGCTAGAGTGCTGTGGCATCAGCCCAGCTCATAGCAACCTCAAATTCCTGAGCTCAACCGATCCTTCTGCCTCAGCCTCCTGAGTAGCTGGGACTACAGGCATGCGCCACCATGTCCAGCTGATTTTTTCTATATATTTTTAGTTGGCTAGTTAATTTCTTTCTATTTTTAGTAGAGACGGGGTCTCGCTCTTGCTCAGGCTGGTTTCGAACTCCTGACCTTGAGCAATCCTCCTGCCTCAGCCTCCCAGAGTGCTACGATTACAGGCTTGAGCCACCGCGCCCGGCCTCATTTTTTTTCTATAATATTTTTAGTAGAGACAGAGTCTTGCTCTTGCTCAGGCTTGTCTTGAACTCCTGGGCTGAAGCGATCCTTCTGCCTCAGCCTCCCAGAGTGCTGGGATTACAGGTGTGAGCCACGGCTGGCCTGGAGGCCATTATCTTAAGTGAAACTATTCAGTAACAAATAACACCGTATGTTCTCGCCTGTAAGTGGGAGCTAACCAATGTGTACACATGGACACATAGTGAGGAATGACAGCCATTGGAGACTCAGAAGGGTGTGGGGGGGGTGAGGGATGAGAAATTACTTAATGGGTACAATGTACGTTATTCAGCTGATTGTTACACTAAAAGCCCTGACTTTACCACTATGTAATATATCCATGTAACAAAACTGCCTGTGTGGCCCTTACATTTATACAAACAAAACAAAACAAAACACCAGAACCCTTAGCTACACTTACAGCTTATTAGATCAGTGCTTCCCAAATGGTAAAGTCCATTCTCAGTGTCTCCCTGAGGGTTCTTGGGAACATCAGGAGGTCTGGGGTTGGCCTGGGGCATTTCTAACAAACTCCTGGGGCAGGGCCAAGCCACACTGGGTCCTGCCTGAGTCATTCTCTGGGTGGTGAGGTATAATCTCCACAGTGTGATGAAATGCTTATATTTTAATGTTTTTTTTTTTGAGACAGAGTCTCGCTTCGATGTCCGGGCTAGAGTGAGTGCCGTGGCGTCAGCCTAGCTCACAGCAACCTCAAACTCCTGGGCTCAGGCAATCCTTCTGCCTCAGCCTCCCAAGTAGCTGGGACTATAGGCATGCGCCACCATGCCCGGCTAATCTTTTCTATATATATTAGTTGGCCAATTAATTTCTTTCTTTTTATAGTAGAGACGGGGTCTCGCTCTTGGTCAGGCTGGTTTTGAACTCCTGACCTAGAGCAATCCGCCCGCCTCGGCCTCCCAGAGTGCTAGGATTACAAGTGTGAGCCACTGCGCCCAGCCGAAATGCTTATATTTTAACATTTGATGAAGTTTACATGTTTTTATGCTCAGTTTGTCTTGTTGGCTAACTCCTAGGTATGTAATAAATACTCAGAATTTTTCACCAGACATGGTAAGAACTTATTTTTCCCTTTAAAGCAGCGGTCCTCAACCCTTTTGGCACCAGGGACCAGTTTGGTGGAAGACAAATTTTCCATGGTGGGGCCAGGGGTGGGGATGGTTTTGAGATGATTCAAACGCATGACATTTACTGTGCAGTCAAACCTCACTGCTAATGATAATCTGTATTTGCAGCTGTTCCCCAGCGCTAGCATCACAGCCCCAGCTCCCCCCTCAGATCATCAGGCTTTACATTCTCTCATTAGGAGTGTGCAACCTAGATCCCTCGCATGCGCAGTGTACAGTAGGGTTCATGCTCCTATGACAGTCTAATGCTGCCGTTGATGTGACAGGAGGCAGAGCTTATGTGGCAACAGGAGCAATGGGAAACTGCTGTAAATACAGGTGAAGCTTCCCTGGCCTGAGGCTCACCTCCTGCTGTGTGGCCTGGTCCCCAAGGGGCCACAGACCAGTACCAGTCCCCCGGAATTGGTTCATTGCCTGGGGGTTGGGGACTGTAGCTTCAAAGGAATAGCACTTTGGTTACCTGTATAATTTACTAGTGCAGAACATTTTACTCCTTGATGAATCCATAAAAATACGGCACAACTATATTCTTACAGTCTGTATGAAATCCTATTTTATCCTTTTATTTTCTCAGGGCAATGCACAATCAGGTTGTTTTTAAACACAATAAAAGTATCGTGTAAAATTGATAGTAACAAGCGTAACATACCTCTATTGTTATTTTAGTTTTTTTTCCTTTCTGTGAAACCTCTGCTTTTTTTGTATTTATTCAATATTCATCAGTAAGAATTTTAGTGCATGTACTAAGAGCCAAGCACTGTCACTTCCTGATCTGCTTAAAAACATTTAACACGTTTCTTTTCCTCCAGCAAACTCTATTTTTTTTTTTAAAAAAAGAAACTTTTCCCTTCAATAAGATTATTTCAGAAGTTGCCGGTCATCTCTCAACCCAAACTCAGTAATAAGCAAGTGGAAAGCTTTTGATAATGGGGTCAGTGGTTTCCCAAAACACATGAGTTTGTTGCTATAACCCAATGACTTTAGCTGGGACAGTCTGGCTCATTTGCACGTGCATATCTCAAAGTATAAACAAAAGAGAAATGCTTGTACCCATATCCAGTTCTCTCTTTGACTATTCCTTGCCAGATGACCACAGACTAATTTTTATGGGGTGAAGTATATAAATATGTACATCTTTCTTACAAACAAACATTTTAATTCTATTCCCTTTTATGACATAAAGGCTCCTTGACAAATATGAAAGGTTTGGAAAGCAAATGCTTAGGAAGTTTTCTGATATTAAACCACCTTGTTCTTTTAATATAATCATACTCTATGAACACGTGCCTGCTGGTGTAGCAGAATACAGAGAACAGTTTTATAAAGGCTGACAGTTTAATTAAGACAAAGCTGAAACATTTATATGTGGTAATGATTACAACAAGAACACAATTTAAGGTGAATGGGTTTCTGAAGGCTATTATTACAAAAAGGATGGAAGGCCCCACTGTCTACAAAAAACTGTGATGTGAAATTTGTATTATAGTTAATAAAAAAAAGAAAAGAAGCTAAAAGGCCCCAGAGAAAATGAAATATTTTTGCACAATATTTCTTAATGTCAAATTGTGTGGTGTTTATATCATTAAAATCAACTTCATTATTTTATCTATAGGCTTTCAGATGGAATTTTAGAAAATATCTAGCAAGAAAATAGTTCTAAAAGTGCTTCCTGTTAAGTTCTTTGGTATAATTTGGTCATTTTGATAGTAATTAACCCATTGGGTACTTAAATGTTCATCTATCAAGGAAAATGCAATTAGAAGTATAAATATTTAGAAAACCACAGCTGAAGAATAGATTATATTTTTGACCTCATGGAAAACAGAACTCTAAAACTTTACTTGTGTTTTTGTGGCAAAGATATCCATATCGCCTACAAGAACATCTCTAACTTGATTATTATTACAGAAATGTTACATAAAACATCCCTTTTTGATTATTTGAACAACTGTTCTATATACTTTTTTAAAGTAAAAGAGGCAAGTTTCAGCTTAAAGAATAATTTTGAATTTCATAAAGGTATAATCTTTTGTGCCTTCTTGATTCAGTAAGTGTCAACATCTAGAATTTAATGTCAGTTTGCAGAATGTTAAGGATTATTCTTTTATTTCAGGAAACAGCTAATTTTCTTCTTGAAGCATTTTCTCTATTTCCTTATCCCAGTTTTCATCTCGTTTCTCTGATTCTGTCACCACTTCATATTCTTGAAGTTCCTGTTGTAGTTCTTTTTCCCAATCTGCAGAATCCTCTATAAGAAACAAAAGAAAAGGAAAAGATTCTCTCTGAACTCATAATGCTGGTGTGAACAATTCAGTCAACTTCAACAACCTACATAAAGTCCTAGCTACTGTAATTTTTAATGTCTCGGGCTTCATCACCGTGTGCACTCAGACAAACTGAACAAATTTTAACAATGAACAAGTTGAAATATAATTAAAAAGACCAATTTGTTAATGTAAAAGCAAAGGTACCAGATGTTGTCAATAAATTTTGGGTGTTATTTTGCTTTACCCAGGCCTCTGCTTTTTCATTCATTCATTCATTCATAAGACAGCATCTTGCTCTGTTGCCCAGGCTAGAATGCACTGGTATCTTCAAAGCTCACTGCAGCCTCAAACCCCTGGGTTCAAGCGATCCTCCTGCCTCAGCCTCCCAAAGTGCTAGGATTACAAGCATGAGCCATTGTGCCTGGCTATTTGTTTGTTTGTTTATTTATTTATTTATTTTGAGACAGAGTCTCACTTTGTTGCCCAGGCTAGAGTGAGCCCCTGGCTGTTTGTTTGTTTGTTTATTTATTTATTTATATTGAAACAGAGTCTCAGAGTCTCGCTTTGTTGCCCAGGCTAGAGTGAGTGCCCTGGAGTCAGCCTAGCTCACAGCAACCTCAAACTCCTGGGCTCAAGCAATCCTGCTGCCTCAGCCTCCCGAATAGCTGGGACTACAGGAATGCGCCACCATGCCCAGCTAATTTTTTGCTATATATATTAGTTGTCCAATTACTTTCTTTCTATTTATAGTAGAGACGGGGTCTCGTTCTTGCTCAGGCTGGTTTCGAACTCCTGACCTCGAGCAATCCGCCTGCCTCGGCCTCCCAGAGTGCTAGGATTACAGGTGTTAGCCACTGCGCCCGGCCTGGCTGTTTTATTTAAATGGATAGTTGATAATTAATATTTGGTTGTAAATTAATTTTACCACTACCAATGGTGATGATAGTAGCAAAACAGCTAACATTTATTAAGCACTTACCAAGCTGGGCACTTGTCTAACTGCTTTTTTTATGTTTTTTTGAGACAGAGTCTCACTCTCTTGCCCTGGCTAGAGTGAGTGCCATGGCATCAGCCTAGCTCACAGCAACCTCAAACTCCTGGGCTCAAGTGATCCTTCTGCCTCAGCCTCCCAAGTAGCTGGGACTACAGACATGTGCCACCATGCCTGGCTAATTTTTTCTATATATTTTTAGTTGTCCAGCTAATCTCTTTCTATTTTTAATAGAGATGGGATCTCGCTCTTGCTCAGGCTGGCCTCGAACTGCTGAGCTCAATCCTCCCACTTCGGCCTCCCAGAGTGCTAGGATTACAGGCATGAGCCACCGTGCCTGGCCGCCTAACTGCTTTTTGTGTATCATTCCTTTTATCCTTAGAACAATCCGTGGACAAGATACCACTATTAGCCATGTCTTACGGATGGGGAAATGGAGGCTTAGAGAGGTTAAGCAACTTGCCTAAGACCATACTACTTGACAGCGACAGATATGAGGATGGGAACAGATCTGCAAGTTCCACGGCCTATGCTTAACCACTATGCAGACAAAGACCCGTCTTCCCAGAGTGGCAACACACACCAGGATCTGAAGTCTCTTGCTGAAACCTGGACTCTCCCATAGTGCTCCATCTGTAGCTCTCACGCTGGTCTTCCATGTTGAGACTGAGAGCTGCAGTTATACTCAATATACTTATGTGTGTGTGTGTGTGCGCGCGCACACACACATTTGTGTAAGAGAACACATCTGCTATGTAGTGTTATAAAACAGTGAGAGGCTGGGCATAGTGGTGCATGCCTGTAATCCTAGCACTCTGGGAGGCTGAGGCAGGAGGACTGCTTGAGCCCAGGAGTTTGAGGTTGCTGTGAGCAAAGCTGACGCCATGGCACTCTAGCCAGCAACAAAGTGAGACTGTCTCAAAAAAAAAAAAAAAACAGTGAGAAAATTGGGTATTTAAGAAAGTAAAACTAAGATTTACTTTCATCTTTTAAAACTAAACTTTAAACTTAGCTGCAACCTCAAAGGAAAGGAAAACACACTGTGTGTTGTGTTGGAAACCACAAATTTCGCAAATATTTATTAGGTGCTCACTGAGTGCTAATTGCTAAGCTCCATGTTATGTACTGTGGGAGAATAGAAAGGGTTGTAACAGTCCTTGAGGAGCTTATAATTTATCTGGGGAGCCAAGACATATAATATATAAAATACAGGCTGGGCGCGGTGGCTCACGCCTGTAATCCTAGCACTTCTGAGAGGTTGAGGCAGGCGGATTGCTCAAGGTCAGGAGTTCGAAACCAGCCTAAGCAAGAGCGAGACCCTGTCTGTACTATAAATAGAAATAAATTAATTGGCCAACTAATATATATAGAAAAAATTAGCCGGGCATGGTGGCGCATGCCTGTAGTCCCAGCTACTTGGGAGGCTGAGGCAGAAGGATTGCTTGAACCCAGGAGTTTGAGGTTGCTGTGAGCTAGGCTGATGCCACGGCACTCACTCTAGCCTGGGCAACAAAGCGATCTGTCTCAAAAGGAAAAAAAAAAAAGACAATTAAATGACCCAAGTTATAACTTGGGCAGGCACTCAGAGAAAGAATGGCTCACCAGCCAGTGCCTTAGGAATCCTAACCCTGGGCTGCTTCCGGCCTCCTGTGGGGCCTTTACTAGTGTCATTACCAGTAAAAAAGGGACCCTGTGCAAAGTGTGCTCTAGCTATTGCCTGCATGGGGCTCACACCCTCCTTCCTTCTGTGGCCAGCAGTTATCTCTTCGCAGAAACCAGACAGGAGTGGTGCGGTCTGAGGGGTATAAAGAGCCCGGGTTTTCACTCAATTCCTTTCCCCCATCATCCTCTCCTCCAGAGTCCCTCCCCAGCCTGCAAACAGGGTTCAGGTTCAACTTTGAAGGCTACTTTTCTAGCTGGTGCTCTTTATCTCCCCGTGGGAACAGCTGGCTTCCTGGACATGCTGTATGTCTGAGGCTTCAGGAAACGCGCTTCATCTGATGATGACTAATCTAATCATTTGCTTTCATCCAGTAGAAAGCCAGTAACTTGTCCTGATGGGCCAAAGAAAGCAGGCCCCTCTAAGCTCTTTTTTTACAATTTGTTTTCTAAAGGCAGCCTGCTCCTTCCCAGAAGTGGAAAAAAAAAATCTTCTATGTATGTATCTACAGCCAAGCAGAATGTCAGCTTTTGAAAGCAGCAGGCTGGAGGGCAACATCTCCACCTGCATGTTCTCTCCTCATTCCTGGTCACATGTCCTTGGGGCTAAGGTGCTTTGGGGCAAATAGCTTAACCTCTCAGAGTCTCAGCCTCTTCCTTCTACATTCGGGGTTTCACCAGAGGAGCTCTATAGTCAAACCAGACTCCCAAACCCCTTGTCCCACTTCTGTGAGTGCTTAAGGCCATGTTTGCTAGACTCCACCTTCTAGTAAGGAAGAGAGAATAAATTTTGATGCAAAATTTACAACATATTTTTGTACACTGGCTTCAAAGTAACAATTTTCTACAATCAATTATGGAATTAGGGAAAAGAAGAGTTTATTTCATTTTGTTGTTTACCTTCTAGCACAGCTGTCTTCTCTTGCTTTTTGTCAAGCACTAGCTGTTCCATTTCTTTCCTCAGATCTTCTTGATTTAGGTTACAGGCATCAAAGGCATCACTGACAAACTCAGAAACACCTGGGCTGGTAGAAATTTCTTCCTCATCCTGAAATGCAACAAATGAGCTCTTGAGATGGTTTCCTAAGCAACATTTACATGTTAGAATTCTGGTTTATGGTAGCCTCCCGATCTAAAGGCAGGCCAATTTTCATTTCCTCCCTCTGCTAGCTGTAAGACATGATCGTTGCTCTAACCTTCTAACTTGCACAGTTGCTTAGTAACTAAATGAATTACCACCTAAGGCTGTTATTCTCACTCACAGTTTGAAACATTCCAATCATTCTCTCCAATCCCTGATGAGCACACATCTAGAATTATATATGCCAGTAAATTGCCTTACGTCTCAGCTGTAGGTCCTTGACTATTCAAGTACTGGACACTTCTTCAAAACCGGTAAGACCATATTCACAAGTAGTTTTAAATGGTATCAGAGATAGTTAACACAGTTACTTCATTGGCAGACATCAACTACTAGGTACACAATGTAAAACCATATTACCTCTTGAGTTTTAAGCTGAGATTTGATTACAACAGGTGGTGTTTTGGGCCGTACTGCCTCTAAGAAGTGAGAATAAAAGAGACAATAATTGCTTGATTCAGTTTTGAATACATACCATAATCACAGCTAAAATATCTACAGTATAATACTAAATAATTTTCATAAATGAGCTTTTATGTTATGCTTTCAGCTTTTCTTAAGTTATTACAAGAAATAGCCATGTGAAACCATCTCAACTTCTTACTTTTGGGGATATTTTTAATGTGTCACCACAGTTCATGCCCCTTATATAAAATTTCCAGCAGGAAATAATTTTTGACTTCAGTATTAGCAAAATTCACTGAAGAATAGTTTTGCATTTTCTTTTAGGATAATGAGAGTTATTTATCAAGTTTCCCTGTTGTCACGAATTCTAGAAAGTGCACAGGAAAATGCAATGCTCAATCACAGCTTCTCTTTCTCATGGGCCTTGTTTTCTATTCATTAACCTTAACTAGATGGACAGTCTTTACTGAATACTGCCTTAAATTCATTTTGTTAAACAGGCAATATTTGATAAAATGGCATTTTCCAATAAAATTAATATAAATGCTAAAGAATGACAGGTAATTGGGATACAGGTTAACATCTATATACAAAATGACAAATTTTCCTGTGTAGAGCAACTTCATTACATTTCCCTGACCCTAAATGCAGTGTTAGATCCTCTCCTAGTAGTCTGTACAACCTGTACCTGTTTGCTTAATCATTTAAAATTCCGTGAATTTGGCCGGGCGTGGTGGCTCACGCCTGTAATCCTAGCACTCTGGGAGGCCGAGGCAGGTGGATTGCTCGAGGTCAGGAGTTCGAAATCAGCCTGAGCGAGACCCTGTCTTTACTAAAAAAATCGAAAGAAACTAATTGACCAACTAAAAATATAGATATATAAAAAATTAGCCAGGCATGGTGGCGCATGCCTGTAGTCCCAGCTACTCGGGAGGCTGAGGCATGAGGATCGCTTGAGCCTAGGAGATTGAGGTTGCTGTGAGCTAGGCTGACGCCACGGCACTCACTCTAGCCTGGGAAATAAAGTGAGACTCTGTCTCAAAAAAAAAAAAAAAAAAAAAAGATTCCGTGAATTAAATCGTCCCACTTCTTGCGGGATAAATGGCCAGTTGTAATTAGTACCTACCTATACACAGCAGGTACACACTAAAAATTTTAAATATGACACAAAACCCATTTCTTATTTTAATTATCATTACAGCTTTCAAATAGCTACCCATACTGTAAAGCACTTTGCCCTACAGCCAGGGGTAAAGTGTCATAATAACAAAGTGTAAAATGTTTATTAGTGCCTAGCTCAGAGCTGGGCACTTGGAACTTGGAGTGGAGCGAGTTTTGTTCTGCTGTACGGAATACCTGTACTGAGGAAGCATCAGGTTGAAAGAAAGACGGAGAAACAAAAAGGAGATGACCGGGCCAGGTGTGATGGCTCACGCGTGTAATCCTAGCACTCTGGGAGGCTGAGGTGGGAGGATTGTTTGAACTCAGGGGTTCGAGACCAGCCTGAGCAAGAGCAAGACCCCGTCTGTACTAAAAAAAAAATAGAAAGAAATTAGCTGGACAACTAAAAATATATAGAAAAAATTAGCCAGGCATGGTGGCGCATGCCTGTAGTCCCAGCTACTCGGGAGGCTGAGGCTGGAGGATCGCTTGAGCCCAGGACTTTGAGGCCGCAGTAAGCTGTGATCATGCCACTTCACTCCAGCCTGGACAACAGAGCGAGATGCTGGCTCTTAAAAAAAAAAAAAGTCCGGTGAGGTGGCTCACGCCTGTAATCCTAGCACTCTGGGAGGCCGAGGCAGGAAGATCACTCAAGGTCAGGAGTTTGAGTCCAGCCTGAGCTAGAGCGAGACCCCATCTCTACTAAAAAAAGTAGAAACAAATTAATTGGACAACTAAATATATATAGAAAAAATTAGCTGGGCATGGTGGTGCATGCCTGTAGTCCCAGCTACTGGGGAGGCTGAGGCAGAAGGATCTCTTGAGCCCGGGAACGTGAGGTTGCTGTGAGCTAGGCTGATGCCACAGCACTATAGTCCAGGCAACAGAGTGAGACTCTGTGTCAAAAAAAAAAAAAAGTAAAAAAACAAAACTAATCCAAAGAGTGAGAAAGAAGACAGCAAAGTCGAAAAAGGCTTGGGGACGATATATGTGAACTGGGTCCAAGGGAGGTCAACAAAAGAAAAATGATTTTCTCTGTGAAATAAGAATTTTTCTGTAAGATGATGAACATGTCTGGTATATACAAGAAGTCAAGCTCATTCAAGTCTCTATGTTAATAACTCTTTTTTTTTTTCAGTGATCTGTTGGTTAATTAAAAAAAAAAGATTACTTCTTTGGTAGAGTGCTGTCTTGTCCTTGGAAAGTACCTGTGAGCGGGGAGTCCTCCTGTCTGCCGTTGCCTTTCTCCTCCCTTCCTGCCGCCTGCTGCTGGGCGGCCAGGGCGGTGAGCTGCGCCGACTGCTTAATCAGGGAGACACGGTAGAAGTAGTTCCTCCAAAACACTTCTTCCTTCACGCTTTTAAAGACAGACAATAACACATTTGAGAACATATGCAGACAAGTGCACGCAGGGGTTATTTGTTGCAGAGGGAACTGGAATAGGGGATTCTTATTTATTTTTTTGAGACAGAGTCTCACTCTGTCGCCCGGGCTAGAGTGCCATGGCATCTGCCTAGCTCATAGCAACCTCAAACTCCTGGGCTCAAGGGATCCTCCTGCCTCAGTCTCCCGAGTAGCTGGGACTACAGGCAGGCACCACCATGCCTGGCTAATTTTTTCTATATATTTTTAGTTGGCCAATAAATTTCTTTCTATTTATAGTAGAGATGGGGTCTCGCTCTTGCTCAGGCTGGTTTTGAACTCCTGAGCTTGAGCGATCCTCCCGCCTCGGCCTCCCAGAGTGCTAGGATTACAGGCGTGCGCCACCGAGCCCAGCCTTATTTTTTATTTTTATTTTTTTTAGAGACAGTGTCTCACTATGTTGCCCAGGCTGGAGTGCAGTGGTTGTTCACAGGCACAATCATAGGTCACTGCAGCCTTGAACTCCCGTCTGTAGTGATCTTCTTGCATCAGCCTTCCGAGTAGTTTGGACTACTGATGTATGCCAGGGCACCTGGCTCTGGAATAGATGATTTTTAGGAGCACTTTCTTTTCTTTTTCTTTCTTCTTCTTTTTTTTTTTTTTTTTTTTTTTGAGACAGAGTCTCACTTTGTTGCCTGGGCTAGAGTGCTGTGGCGTCAGCCTAGCTCACAGCAACCTCAAACTCCTGGGCTCAGGCAATCCTCCTGCCTCAGCCTCCCCAGTAGCTGGGACTACAGGCATGCGCCACCATGCCTGGCTCATTTTTTCTATATATTTTTAATTGGCCAATTAAATTCTTTCTATTTTTAGTAGAGACGGGGTCTCCCTCTTGCTCAGGCTGGTTTTGAACTCCTGACCTCGAGCAATCCGCCTGCCTCGGCCTCCCAGAGTGCTAGGATTACAGGGGTGAGCCACCACGCCTGGCCTTTAGGCGCACTTTCAAAGGAGATGCACATTGGCTTTAGAACTGAAAGCTGCACACCACAGGATAAACAGAACGGCTATCTGCTCCATACCAGCAAGTGACAAATTATGGAATGCCAACAAAACCTTAGCACTTCTTGGTATCTTAATGACAGCAACACTGCCCTCAGCAGAGGAAAACAGGGTATGGTTGGGAAAGTGGCATGATCAACCTGGGAGAGCAGAAGAGAGCCCATACTCCAGCAATCATCTGCTGTTGCCCAGAGGATTAAATGTTCCCCAGCAGTGAGAAGAAAGCATTATGTGTATTGCTCCTTACGGAATGCTTGGCGGCTTGTTAATAACCAGCAACTCCTAAGAGTGAGCAATGAGGTGGGAGATGGTTGCTAAAAAGACAGAAGTGCAGTTCAACCTGAGAACTCTCAGTGGTTCTCAAGCTTGCCTATGCATTAGAATCACGTGGTGTGGGGTGTTGGTGCCCAAGTCGGGTAAGTAAGTGCCCACACAGGGGGGTGGCCTGGAATGGAGAGTGACAACCAACTGGGGAGAGAAGGGTGTCTGAGCAGAGGAGTGAGTGGTGGCAAAAATGGGAGACGGGATACACACAGGGGCATTGATGGAGTAAGTAAAAATATTGAACCAGCTTTCTCGCTGTCAGAGGAGGGAGTTACAAACATGGAAAAGGAAAACATGAGACTGGGGCTGGGCACGGTGGCTCACACCTGTAATCCTAGCACTCTGGGAGGCCAAGGTGGGAGGATTGCTCAAGGTCAGGAGTTCAAAACCAGCCTGAGCAAGAGCGAGACCCCGTCTCTACCAAAAAATGGAAAGAAATTAACTGGACAACTAAAAATATATAGAAAAAATTAGCTGGGCATGATGGCGCATGCCTGTAGTCTCAGCTACTCGGGAGGCTGAGGCAGAAGGATTTCTTAAGCCCAGGAGTTCGAGATTGCTGTGAGCTAGGCTGATGCCACGGCACTCTAGCCTGGGCAACAAAGTGAGACTGTGTCTCAGAAAAAAAAAGAAATCCATCGAGCATAGTAACTCCTGAACATTTATCTCACTTCGTATGTTTTCATGGACTATTTTAAGGCATTAGTATCCTGTGAACATCGTCTGGGAAATACTAGGCAAATGTCTCAGCCCAAGGGGGGGAAAGGATTTGTGATCTCCCCACTGATAGAATGAGGGCCTTGGAGGGTGCCTGTGATGTACCCCATCTCAGTCACCAGGCTATCATAAGGAAGTGCTAATATACTAATATGCATTTTCAAATACAGAGCAAGTGTTGTTCTGTTTTCCAAAGTATTTCCAGTTAATGATGCCTTCTGTTCAGAAAAAGTGTCTCAGAGGATCAAAGTTGCAGTTCTATGTGGAGGAAAAGTCCAGAGCCTCTATGTTGGTGTGTGATGACTCATTGTTGTTTTGTTTTATTATGGAAATTTTCAACAAAACACAAGTGGAGAGACTAGAGCCATGCACCCACACACCAGTGACCTACCTACCACGATTATCAGCATTTCGTCAGCCGTGTTCCATCTATTCCCTCTCCCCTGCACGCAGGCTTTTCTTTGGGTGGTGGGTGGAATATTTCAAGGTAAATGCCAGGCATTATATCCTTTCATCCATAAACACTTCACTAAGCATTTTTAACATGTAAGGGCTCATAAGAAATAACCATCATTTCTAAGTCACCTTCAACAAAATTAGTAGTAGGAACCTGGAATTATATTGAAGTACTTGATGGGCAGCTAATTTAGCTTCTGACATATCAGAAACACTAATTGCCAAATATCAATCCCCTGAAGCTTTCAAAAATTCCAAAATTAGTGTCAGCAGCAAGAGAGGGTCCAGAATTGTCAAAAACCCAAACTATGGACAGCAAACTGCCTCCCATGAGCCACAGGCCCCAGTGACTCATAGCCCAACATGTGGCCCAGGGTGATTCAAATGGCCTTTCCTATTTCTTGCAAGGAAAAACATTCAATGCTCAATAAGCTGTGGAAAATGCCTTTCTCCATTTCATCACCACTCTCTCTCCAGGCTTCTTTGCTGCTGGCATAAACAAGCTGTTGTTAAGATGGCAAAACTGAGGCCAGGTGCGGTGGCTCAAGCCTGTAATCCTAGCTCTCTGGGAGGCCGAGGTGGGCGGATCATTTGAGCTCAGGAGTTCGAGACCAGCCTGAGCAAAAGCGAGACCCCATCTCTACTATAAATAGAAATTAATTGGCCAACTAATATATATACAGAAAAAATTAGCCGGGCATGGTGGCGCATGCCTGTAGTCCCAGCTACTTGGGAGGCTGAGGCAGCAGGATTGCTTGAGCCCAGGAGTTTGAGGTTGCTGTGAGCTAGGCTGACGCCACGGCACTCACTCTAGCCTGGGAAATAAAGTGAGACTCTGTCTCAAAAAA
>VSMD01060973.1:0-15765 GCA_008750895.1 Mirza zaza | reverse complement strand
GGGTGGACTCTGAGTCTAGATACATCTTATGCTAATGGAAAGTCATGGCACTATTTTATCCTACCAATGGACACACTGCAAGGACTATCTTCTATCTCCTTTCACATGTGTGTGTTTGTCTGTCAGATACTTCCTATAAATGACATAGATAGGTCCTGAGTTTTCTTTAATATTGAGAAATATGACCAAGTGTTTCTGGATTGAGGTTGTACAATTTGCATTTCCAACAGGGAGGGTTGACAGTGTGTGTTTTCCTCCACTGCAGTCCCTGTCTGTTCCCCTCCCCAGTCCCTTTCTCTGTCATTTCTTCCTGTCTTCGTTTCTTCTGTCTCTCTGACCCTCTGTCTCTTTTTCTACAGCACCCACTGCTCTTGGGAATGGCTCATCTGTGTCAGTCCTGGAGGGCCAGTCTCTGCGCCTGCTCTGTGCTGTCAACAGCAACCCCCCTGCCAGGCTGAGCTGGACCGGGAGCAGCCTGACCCTGTACCCCTCGCAGCCCTCGGGACCTCTCGTGCTGGAGCTGCCTCGAGTGCACCTCAGGGATGAAGGCGAAGTCACCTGCCGAGCTCAGAACCCTCTGGGCTCCCGGCACGTCTCCCTGAGCCTGTCCCTGCGGAGTGAGTGTCAGGGGCTGCACACCAGACCCCAGCCTGACCCGCAGCCCCGGGTCACCGAGCAAGCAGCCCTGGGCTCAGTGGGGTCAGAGGGCTGTGCCCGCGCAGGGTCACACCCAGCTGTGAGCCCAGAGCGTCCTCGGGTCAGAGCCCTCCGCCTGCTGTGGTCTGTCTGGGCAGGGGCGGGGCAGCCCTGTGCTGAGGTGGCCCCACTCCAGGGACACAGCGAGGCCTGGAGAGCCCACAGCCAGGTCCCAGTACGGGAGGAAGGACGCGGACTGTGGTTTTGAGGGGAAGCTGGCTCAGCCCACTCTCCACAGGGAAACCGGGGCCCCTGGCAGAGGTGGCTCTGGTGGCCGTCGTGGAATCTGCTGTGAAGATCCTGCTTCTCTGCCTCGGCCTCGTCTTCCTCAGGTGAGCGCGGCCCCAGGGACCAAGGGGAGGGGTGGGAGGGCTGGGGACACGACCCTGATCCCCGCGCCCTGTGCTGGAGGGACCAGAAAGGGGACAGGGGCCTGGGCCAGCAGGGGCTGAGCTGGTGGTGAGATCCCACACGGCCAGTGGTGTCTCTCCCCAGCTCTGGACGGGTATCCCAGTAGGGACGTTCCTGCTGTCATGGAGGGGGCCTTCGGGCTAGACCTGCTCTCCCCTCCTCAGTCCCCTCCTGCTCCTGACAGGGCCCAGGGAAGGGAGGCTGCTGCCCTCTGCACCCTGGTCCGGCCCCAATGACAGGCCCTGTTCTGTTCCCTCAGAGTGAGGTCCCGCAGGGGGAAGGCGGACCGGGCAGCAATGGCCATGGAGGATGTAGACACTGTCACGGACTAATCCCTCAGGTGAGTGACTTGGCATCTCACCCTGCCACAGCCCACTGGACACCTCCCCTGTGATGGCCTCCAGGATTGCTCTGCTCAGCATGGCCAAGGCTGAACCACCCATCTCCTCCCCAAGACCCCTTGTCCTGCTAGGACCCCCGTCACGCTGATGACTGAGTGGCTGAGTCTCTGTGTGCAGATCCAGGGTGAGGTTCCCCACCTTGACCCTCCTCCCCTATACCCTGTGAGTCGCTCACTCTCATCCCTCCTTCTCCTGAGCTCGGCTCATCCCAGTGCCCTTTTCTCCACCCCAGCCCTGGTCATTCCTGCGGCCTCACCTCCTCCCTGCTCCCTGAGTCCACCCCACCCCTGCCTCCATCTCTCCCCAGCACAGGCCTCCAGACTGGGCCTCCAGATGCGTCCTTGTCCAGCCCCGCACAGTGTGAACGGCCGTGCCTCCCCCATTGCTGGAGAACGAGGTGCAAACGCCACGGCTGGGACTGGGGGCCTCGCAGGGTCTGTCCCCTACCGGACTGTCCTCCTGATCCCTCCCCTCCCTGCATCTCCCAACGTGTCCCCACAACCCCTGGGCCAAGTCCTCTGTGATCTGACACTTTGCATGTGTAGTTCCTCCTCCTGAAACTCCCTTCCCTCCCCTTTCTGCCTGTACGTCCTCCTCATCCTTCAGGCTCAGCCTTAAATGTCACTCAGGGTAGTGTGTGTTCCTTGTGTGCTTTTGAGTGGCAGAGGGACATTCAGTCCTTCAGTCATTCATAGACTCGTTCAGGAGGAATTACTGAATATGTACTATGTGCCAAGACTGTCAGAGTGCGAGAGTCGCATCGATGAATATAACTTCAACAATATCCAAAGCCTTGCATAGGCATGCTTCCAAAGAGGAGGTACAAGAAACCAATGAGCACATGGAAGGATGTCAATGTCATAGTCATTTGGAAAATACAAATCAAAATTACAAATACGATGCGACTGTAGTCCCATTGGGATAGCTGTTATTTAAAGAAAAGAAGAATACAATAAATGTTTGCACAGTTGTGGAGAAATTGGAATCCTTTTGCATTACATGTAAAATGCTGTAATTCCGCAGAAAACCCCCTTGGTATTTCCTCTAAAAGTTAAACATAGAATTTCCAAGTGACCGGCTATTCACTCCTAGACATATTCTTAAAGAAACTGAGAGTGTGGACTTCAGCTGTTACAGCTAAGCCGGTGTTCACAGCAGCGTTACTCACAGCAGTTAAGCGGTGCCAACAGCCCAAGTGTCCCCTGGTGGATGAAGGGAGAAACACAAGGTGGTGCACACAGCCCACGAGATAGTCTCTAGCCTTACCCAGGGAGGAGCAGAATTCTGACACATGCCACGGTAGGGATGAACTCTGAAACAATATGGTAAGTGGAATGATATGGTAGGCCAGACACAAAAGGACAAATGTTGTGCGATTCTGCTCATGTGACCTGCCTAGAATAGGCAAATTAATCGAGACAGGAAGTAGAACGGTGGTTGCCAGCGGCTGGGGACAGGGCGGGGACAAGAGCGATTGTGCAACTGGTGCTGAGTGTTGGTTTGGGATGATAAGAAAGCTCAGGAAATTGATAGTGGTCATAGTGCACAATACTGAGAATGTGCTTGATGCCACTGAATTGTACCCTATGAAATCTTAAAAATGGTCAATTTTAGGTAACTTATACATTTCCACAATAATAGAGGTAAAGAAGACATTGACATTCAGGAGAAAAGAAGGAAAAAATAAATAAACAAAATAAGAGTATGTGGGATTGTGATATGCTGTTGGAGAAAAATCACACTGAAAAAAGAGCTTGTGACATTTTGGGGACAGTTTCCTTGTGTGACGCTGTGAGGAGGTGGGGTCTGGGCACAGCGTGAGGGCGGTGAGGACTCAGACTCTGCGTGTGAGTCAGGAAAAGCATCCCAGGAGGAGGGAAGAGGGAACAGCGAGCGCAGTGCTCAGAGGCAGCGGCAGGCCAGGCGCTGGGGACTCTCGGGGCCGTGTGTGAGAGCAGAGGCGGCAGGAGGAGGAGCAGGGGGAGGACGGTGCGGAGATGGAGGAACCCGGAGCCTTTGGTGGCAGCAGGGACACGACTGCACTTGCACTGTGACAGGATCCTGGTCAGGGAGACTGGGAAGGCGTCAATGGACCCTCCATGGGTAGGGACGGTGGCTGAAGCAGGGAGGGGGGGCTGGGGTGAGCACGTGCTTCTCCACGTGTCTTGAAGGTCAAGCTGACAGGGTTTGCCAGTGGGTGTGTCAGATTGGAGGCAGGAAGAGCAAAGAGGGTGCCAGAATCTTCCCCTGAGCACCTGGAAGGAAGGAGCAGTGTCCACACAGGAGCAAGGATTTGGGGACTCCACTTGACATCGTATGGGGTTGGAGGGAGACAGCTGGATACAGATGTCTGGAGCTCAGGAGAAGGATCAGGCTGGAGAGGTGACAGTGCACAGCTGGTGTGAATTGACAACAACAGATGAGGTGAGAAAGATGTGATTATAGATGGAGAAGGGGACACACATTTGTTATTGGTGCTCTCTCGACAACATGTGATGTCTTCTTGGTGATAGTCATTCTAGCAGGTGTCAAGAGATATCTCCTTGTGGTTTTGAGTTGCATTTTCCTGATGATCAGTAATGTTGAGCTGTTTTTCCATGCCTGTCGACTATTTGTATATGTTCTTTGGAGAACTGTCTATTCAAGTCATTTGCTTCCTTTTATAATTAGGTTATTTGTTTCTTGCTATTAAGTTGTTTGAGTTTCTTATATATTCTGGATATTAACTCCTTAGCAGATATATAGGTGCAGATATTTTCACCCCTTCCATAGATAGTCTGTTCACTCTGTTAGTTGCTTTCTTTGAGGTGCAGAATGTTTTTAGATTGATGGAAACCCACTTGTCTATTTTTGCTTTTGTTGATTGTTCTTTTGGAAGTCATGTCCCAAAAAGATTTTGCCCAGATAATGTAAAGAAACTTCATTCCCTCTGTTCTCTTCTGGGAGTTTTACAATTTCAGGCATTGTGTTTTACTCTTTAATCTATTCTGAGTTGATGTTGTATATAGTGTGAGATAATTGACAAAGCAATTTTCATGGAAGTTTGTGAAATGGTTGCACTTGATTGGAGCAAGTTTGAAAAAGAATCAGAGAAACGGAGGTGAGAAGAGTGAGTGCAAACAAGCCCTTGAGGAATTTTGCTGCAAAGAGGAACAGAGAATGGACGTGAAGGAGGAGGGCTTTTCTCAGTTCCTTCCCTGCAATCTCCCAGAGGTGCTCAAGGAATTCCTCCCTGTATTACTCTCCTATATACACTGTGACAAATTACCACAAGCTGATGTCTTAAAATGACAACAACAACAAAAAAAGAAATTTATTGTCTCACAGCTCTGAAGGCTAGAAATCTGAGATTAGTTACTAAAGCTGAAATGAAGGTGTTGGTTGGGCTGCATTCCTTCCAGAAATCCAAGCCATGAATCTTATTCTTTTTTCTTCCAGGTTGATAAAGCTGGTGCATTCCTTGACTTCTGGCCGCATCACTCCAGTCTCTGCTTCTCTGGCCACATGGTCTCACCTCCTTTTCTGGAATCAAATCTCTATTTGCTTTTCTCTTAGTAGGACACATGAGATTAGACTGAACCATTAACTAGATTATTCAGGATAATCCCCACTGGTCAAAATCCCCAACTTAATCACATCTGCATAGACACTTTTACTTATAAGGTAGCACCAATGAGTTCTAGGAACTAAAGACCTGGGTTTCTTTGGGTGGCCACTACTTGGCCTCCATGTCCTGAGACACTGGTGGGTCACCTCATGAATAACACCTGTTTTGGGGGACAGAGGCTGGCTGTTCTGTAAAAGACACTGTAAAGAGAGTGAAAAGAAAAGTTACAGATGAAAAGAAAATACTGAAAATATCTGACAAAAGACTTGTATCCAGAATATATTCAGGACTCTCCAAACAAAACGTTAAGTAAGCAAGCTAAACAAATCTGTTTTATGATTTTTACAAAAGCAGGCACTCAACGACATACAACAAACAACCCTATTTAAAAATAAGCAAAAGACTTGAACAGCTATTTCCTCTGATATGTACAAATGGCCAATAAGCATCTGAAAAGATGCTCTCTAGCTCTAGTCATTAGGGAATGCTAATCAAATGCCTAATATCAAAACATCATGCTGTAAACCTTAAACATATGCAATAAACAAAAACAAGAGGTAACACTTCACATCCATTAGTACAGATACCATAAAAACTAATAAATGACAAGTGTTGACAAGGATATGGAGAAATTAGAACTCTTGTGAGTTGTTGGTAAGAACAGAAAATAGTGCACCTGCTACAGAAAACAGTACGGTGGTTCCTCAAAAAATTAAAAATAGAATGATGATATCATCCAGCAACTCCATTTCTAGGTATAGACCCAAGAGGAAGGAAAGCAGGGACTTGTGCAGATTCTCATGCATCCATGTCAAAACAGCATTATTCAACATAACTAAAATGTAGAAGCAACCCAAGTGTCCATCTACAGATGAATACATAATCAAAAAATGTGTTATGTTATATTATTGAACCTTAAGAAGGAAAGAAATTTTGACACATATTGAAACATACATGAACCTTGAAGACATTAGCTAAACAAAATTAGGCATTCACAAAAGTACAAACAGTGTATTATTCCACTTTTCTGAGGATCTAGAATAGGCACATTCATAGACAAAGACAGTAGAAGGCTGGTTGCTATGGGCTGGGGGCAGGATGGAACAGGGAGTTATCATTTAACGGTACAGAGGTTCACTTTGGGAAGATGAAGAAATTTCTGGAGACCAATGGTGGTGATGGTTGCATAGCAATGTGAATGTACTTAATGTCACTCACCTGTATACTCAAAAATGGTTAAAATGGTAAATTTTGTCATGTATATTTTCCTACAAATTAAAAAAGCAGCCAAAGATTTTATCAGCCACCTCACCAAAGAAGAAAGATGGATGGCAAAAATCACACGAAGACATTTTCAACATTATTTGCCATTATGAAATTACTGATTAGAACCAGAATAAGGTAGCAGTTCCTACCTACCAGAATGGCTAAAGAAGAAAAAATGAACAAAAAGAAATTTTTAAAAATCCTTATAATATCAAATGCTAATGAAGATGTGAAGTGACCGGAATTTATATCTGTTGCTGGCAGGAATACAAAATAATGCACGCACTTTGGCGAATGATTTGGCAATTTCATGTAAATTTAAGCTTACACTTACCATATGACCGAGCAGCCTGACTCCCAGGTATTTGCCCAAGAGAAATGAAAACCTATCTTCTCACACTCAGAAATCTGCATGTGATTATTTATGGCAGCTTTATTTCATATTCACCAGTACCTGGAAAGAATCCAAGTGTTCCCAGCTGGTAAATGTACACAAAACGGGGTCCATTGAAACCTTACCATACCAGTCAGCAGTTAAAGGAAACAAAGTCTTGATACATATGCCCAATGGCAAGGATGACCCTCAGTTGCATATGCTGAGTGAATGAATCCAGAAATTAAAAGCTACACTGCGTATGACTCCATTTATACGGCACTAAGTAAAAGCCATATAAATAGGGAGGGGAGAAGACATCAGCATTTTTCAGAGACGAAGTGTGGTGGGAGGGTTTGACTACCAAGGCACGGCAGGAGGGAACGTTTTGGGTAACCACACTTGTCAGTGTCTCACCTGTGCTTGTGAGTATATAGCTATGAATATCTGTCAAACCTCACAGAATTGTATACGATGAAAAGTGAATTCAATGGTATCTAACTTTAAATGAATTAATCTAAAAATCATAAGATGCCACTACAAAAATACCTCCTTTCCACGCTACAGGGAAGTGGAGCATTAATGGGGAAGAAGTTTCTTCTGCGCTGGTTTATAGAACCTGTGATTGCCCTTTTGTTTTGCCTGAACTTGCTGCCTGGTTCTTATTTTGGAGATATCAGTGAGACTTTGCAAATCAGTGTACTGGAGGCCGTGGAAAAACTCCATATCCACATTTCTTACAGAACACCGTGCTGCCATGACACAGGGCAGCCCCACCAGTGTCCCCAGCCCTGAGGCCAGACGGCACGTGTGTGGTGAGGACGTGAGGCTGTGGATGAGGCTGTGGATGGGGAGCACCTCGGGGGCAGGGACCAGGTTGGTGGTGTCTCTTTTTGTCTCCAGCCCCACAGACACACGCATGCTCACTGTGTGTTTGGGGAATGAATGAATGAATGATTTTCACCTTCACTATTCCTAGGAACCCTCTTCATTTCTTCACCCCAGACACTCACACAGGCCCTACAGAATCCTACATCCTGCAGAACCCACTGCTCCATGGGACTAGAGGAGGCTGGGACTCTGGGACCGGGCCAGGAGGGACCAGCTCCCTGGTGTAAACTGGTGCACAGAAAAGCACCCTGGGGTGGAGGACCTCAGACCCTCACGGGTGTCCCTCGCAGCAGATGTCCCCAGAGGTCCTGGTCCAGGTTCCGCTCTGGTGCTCGGAGGAAGCTTCCAAGACAGGAGGCAGGACACAGATTGTGCTGCTTCTCCGTTCCTTCCTGGGCGGGTCTCTGGGGTCTCTGGGACCCGGGGTTTCCGTAGCTCTGTGCATAGGTCATGAGCTCTGACCACTTGTGGTCCGAGTTTCCTCTTCTTTGAACCACAGAGGTCTTGTGCTCCTCCGCAGCTACACGCAGGTCCAGCAGCGCCCGTCTTCCCCTTGTCTGCGGGCACAGGCAGCCCAGGAACCCTCCGCCTCAGAGATGCAGCCGCGCCTGCTCCTGCTCGTGCTGTGCGCAGGTGAGTGGCCGCGGGGAGAAGGGACGTGGGGCTGGGCCAGGCTGACCCTTGTGTCCCCACAGGGGCCCTGGCTCAGGATGCGAGACTCCGGCTGGAGGCGCCCGAGTCGGTGACGGTGCCGGAGGGCCTGTGAGTCTTTGTGCCGTGCTCGGTCTCCTACCTCCAGTATGGCTGGACTGACTCTGCCCCAGCTCATGGCTCCTGGTTCTGGGAAGGGGCCGATATACACTGGGACGCTCCAGTGGCCACAAATGACCCAGCTAGGAAAGTGCAGGAGGAGACACGGGGCCGATTCCACCTCCTGGGGGATCCGGGGAGGAACAACTGCTCCTTCAGCATCAGAGATGCCAGGAGGAGGGACAATGGGTCATACTTTTTTCAGGTGGAGCGAGGAAGGATGAAATGGAGTTATGTACAAAACAAGCTCTCTGTGCATGTCACTGGTAAGGTTTGGGCTCCAGGAGCAGCCACAGGGGGAGGAGGTGGGGACCGCAGGGCGGGGCTGGGCTGGGACCCCGTGCTGGGAGGGGCTGGGGGTGAAGCCTGTCAGGGGAGGAGCTGGACCAGAGCCTGAGTCCTCTTAGGCCCGCACCTCGGACCCTCCCTCCTGACCCTGCGTGTCCCCCTCTCCTCCCCAGCCCTGACCCACACGCCCGACATCCTCCTCCCGGGGACCCTGGAGTGCGGCTGCCCCAGCACCCTGCCCTGCTCTGTGCCCTGGGCCTGTGAGCAGGGGACGCCCCCCATCTTCTCCTGCATGTCAGCTGCCCCCGCCTCCCTGGGTCCGAGGACCACCCACTCCTCGGTGCTCACTCTCACCCTACGGCCCCAGGACCACGGCACCAGCCTCACCTGCCAGGTGAAGTTCCCCGGAGCTGATGTGACCATGGAGAGAACCATCCAGCTCAACGTGTCCTGTGAGTGTTGGGCAGGACACCTCGGTCTCTGGGGGTGTGGGGGAGACAGGGAGGCCAGGGCCAGGGACACTTGGCAGCTGTGACCTGGAGGCCTGGCTGAGTAGGGGACTTAGAAGGACACAGCTCTGTCACTCAGACATTTCAGTGGCTTCTGGGGTAGAAGAATGCCTCACACCCCTGTCATCTAAGGAGGGAAATCCTTCCTGTCCTAATATTCCAAAGAACCCAATGACCAGTGAGTCCCTAGGAGACGGCATAAGCGGGGCCTCTTCCAGCTCAGGGCAGGCCAGGTCCTTTTTACACTGGATGCATCCTGGTGACCAGAGACCTCCTTATTGATTCACCAAGTGGCCCCTCCCCATACTGAGCCCTATGATCCCCTAAGCATCAGCCCCCATAGCCCCTCCTTCCCCTCTGACTCCTCCACACACCCTCCTCTGCCCCCCAACAATCACAGGATAACACTCTCAAGCAAAACCATCCTTCGAGGCCCTGTATGATCTGTCTTCTGACAACTCCTCCAGCCTCTACTTCTTATTTTCCCCCAGTACTTTTACATACTTCTGGACACATGCTACAGTCAACTAGACAAAATTCAAAATGCATTGAGAGTCTGTCCTCCCCGTCCTCCCCAGAACCAGCCAGTGTCCATACAAGCTTCTCTGAGCCTTGTCTGTGCACCCGAAGGATGTCACACGTGGTTTGACATCAGTAGCCAGACTGTCCTCGTTCCCCTCTGCGAACGTGTGGTGTTCCACTGAATGGATCAACCCCAATTCTGTATGCATCTTTTTGAAATGGAAAATCATGGCATTAATTTTATTCCAACAAGAGAAACATTGCCATGAATAATCTCATGTGTCCTTCTACAAGTGTACGTCTAAGTCTGCGAGATCAGTTCCTAAAAGCAAAATAGCTGGATCATATGTGACGATGTTGAGAAATATAGCTAAATTGTTCTCAGCCAAGGGTGAACATATTTATATTCCCAAAAGCAAGAGGTGACAGTGAGTGTTTTTCTCAGTGTGGAATGAAACCTTTTCATTTTTGCTAGTATCAGGTAAAAATTGGTATCATCAGATAATTTTTATTTATGCATATTTTTAATTAAGATGAAATTCGCATAACATTAAATTCACCATCTTAATGATTTTCAAGTGCATTATAAACATGGTTTTTAGTACATTTGCAAAGTTGTGCTATCATCCCACTGTCTAATTCAGAACATTTTCATCATCCTAAAAAGAAAGCCTGTACCCATCATTCCATTACCCCCATCTTCCCCTTGTCTGGCAAACACCATATCTGTTTCTGCATCTATAGATTCGCCTATTCTGACATTTCCTGTAAGTGGAATTGTGCCAAATGGGGCCTCTTGTGTCTTCTTTCACATAACATAATGTTGTCAGGGTTCATCCGTGTAGCATGTGTGGGTACTTCATTCCACTTAAGTCTAAATAATATTTTATGGATAGACCACATTTTGCTCACTCATTCATCGGTTGATGGAAATTAGGGTTGTTTCTACTTTCTGGCTATTATGAATAATGCTACAGGGAACATTCCTATACAAATTTTCATTCATACCTATGTTTTCCTTTCTCCTGGGCATATACCTAGGAGCGAAATTGCTGGGTCATGTCGTCATTCTGTGTTTAACTCTTTGAGGAAATGCCAGAGTGTTTTCCACAGTTGTTGGCACCATTTTGCATTTCACCAGCAATGTATGCAGATTGCAAATTCTCCACATTCTTTCCAACATTCTCATTTTCCTTTTTAAGAGAATTTTAACAGTATTGCATTGTATTTTCAGCATGCATTAACATAATGACGAAGGATGTTGAGCATAGCCTCATGGACATATTGATTATTTATATCTTTTTTGGAGAAGTTTTGCCCAAGTCCTTTGTTGACTGGTTAATTGGGTTATTTGGGTTGTTTGTAATATGAAGTGTGTTTTTTTATATATGCTGCTTGCTTGACTCTTATTAGATGTCTGACTTGCAAATATATTCTCCCATTCCATGGGTCTTTACTTTATTGATAGTGTCAATTGATGAATAAAAGTCTTACATTTTGATAAAGTCCAAGTTAGATATCTTTTCTCTGTCTGGCCACTAAATATTAATAGTCAGGGTGTTGTTTAGGGTGAGGCCTGGGCTGATGTGGTCCCACTCTAGGGGCGCATAAGGGTCTGGGGAACCAACAGGGCATTGGTCACTGGGAGAGGAAGGACACGGGACGGTGGTTTCCCAGGTGAGGCTGCCTCATGGCACTCTCCGGCTGGGCAGTTGGGGCCAGTGGCACAGGTGGTCTGGTGGCCACTGGGGCGGGGGCTGTGAAGATCCTGCTCCTCTGTGGCTGCCTCATCTTCCTCAGGTGAGCACTGCCCCAGGGACCCAGGGGAGGGGGATGCAGGGCAGGGCACATGATGCTGATCTGGAATCTCAATACTTGGGGTCCTCGAACAGTTCAAGGGGACTGGAGTCAGGAGGGAGGCTGGTTTGCTGGTGAGGACTCTACCCAGGCCATTTGTGCAAAGCCTGTGTGGGTCCCAACCGTGGGCCTAATGCTGGGGTGGAGTGGTTCCTGCTGTCATTGAGGGGCCTTGGGGGCTAGACCAGCTCTCTCCTCCTCAGTCCCCTCCTGCCCCTGACAGGGCACAGGGAGGTGAGGCAGCTGCCCTCTGCACCCTGATCTGCCTCCGCTGACAGGCCCTGGTCTGTTCACACAGGGTGAGATCCCTCAGGAGGAATGTGGCACAGGCAGCAGTGGCCATGGAGAATGTATACACTGTCATGAGCTAATCCCTCAGGTGAGTGACGTGGGCATCTCACCCTTCAACATCCTGCTGGACACCTCCCCCATGGTGTCCTCCAGGATTGCTCTGTTCAGTATGGCCAAGGCTGAGCCACCTGGCTCCTCCTGAAACTCGTTTCTCCTGCTGGGACCCCCCTCCCACTGATGGCGAGTGGCCCCATCTCTGTAGCCAGAATGTGGGTGAGGTTCCCCACCTTGACCCCCCCTCCCCCACATCCATGAGTCACTCACTCTTGTCCCTCTTTCTCCTGAGCTTGGCTCATCCCGTGCCCTTTTCTCCACCCTGGTCATTCCTCACCTCCTCCCTGTGTCCTCCCCACCTCCTGCCTCAGTCTCTCCCCAGCCCAGGCCTCCAGACTGGGCCTCCAGATGCATCCTTGTCTGGCCCCGCGCAGTGTGAACGGCCATGCCTCCCCCATTGCTGGAGAACGAGGTGCAAACGCCATGGCCGGGACTGGGGGCCTCGCAGGGTCTGTCCCCTGCCGGACTGTCCTCCTGATCCCTCCCTTCCCTGCATCTCCCAACGTGTCCCCACAACCCCTGGGTCAAGCCCTCCTGTGACTCTGAGGCTTCCCACGTGTAGTTCCTCCTCCTGAAACGCCCTTCCCTCCCCTCTCCTATCTCTGCCAGCCCTGGTCACCTGCAGGCCCCGTCTCCAGTGTCATCCAGGTGTGTGTGTGTGTGTGTGCGCGCGCGTGTGTCTTGTATGATACAAAGTGGAGGGTGACATCCCTTCATTCATTTATAGATTTTTTTGTTAACTATTACTGATCACCTACTATGTGCCAGCATTATTGTACATGCAGGGGTTCATCAGTAGGTACAGTGTCAAAAATCTCTGTCATCATAAGCTGTTGTTCTGGAGACTGGAAGGATAAGAATAAAATTGAATAAATAAAGAATATTTGACCATGTTTGATGACAATATACTTTTAGAGAAAAATAATGCATAAGGAGAGCATGATACACTGGGGACAGGTTCTGTGTGACGGTGCGAGGAGGTGGGGTCTGGGCACAGCGTGAGGGCGGTGAGGACTCAGGCTCTGCGTGAGAGTCAGGAAAATCGTCGCAGGAGGAGGGAAGAGGGAACAGTGAGCGCAGTGCTCAGAGGCAGCAGCAGGCCGGGCGCTGGGGACTCTCGGGCCCGTGTGTGAGAGCAGAGGCGGCAGGAGGAGGAGCAGGGGGAGGACGGGGCTGACACCCAGGAACCCGGAGCCTTTGGGGACAGCAGGGACAGGACTGCACTTGCACTGTGGCAGGTCCTCGGCCGCCTGGTCAGGGAGACTGGGAAGGCGCCACCAGGGGGAGGGACGGTGGCTGCAGCAGGGGGGCGGGGCGGGCTGAGCACGTGCTTTGGGACGTGTGGAAGGTCACGCTCACAGGGTTTCTGATGGGCGTGGTCATCAGGGGTCGGGGAGAAACGGATGATGCCAGAATCGTCCCCTGAGCTCCTGGAAATAAGGAGCTGTGTTCTATGCAGGTTTGCAGAGAGGAGATATTTGAGGGGCAGCATCAATTTTGAGGTGTCACTTGCTATGCAAATGGAGATGTCAGAAGGACGACTGGATTCAGTGTGACACGTGTGCATGGAGTAGGAGCCTGCCGCTCTGTAAAAGACATTGTGAAGACAGCCAAAGGAAAAGTTACAGATTGGGAGAAAATATGTGGAAACAGGTATCTGATAAATGACTTGTATCCAGACTATGTCAAGGACTCTCAAAATAAAACAGTCAATGAACAGCAACAATAACAAAAACCCAGTTTCATAAAAAAAAGAAAGCAGCCACTCAGCAACCAAAACAAAAAACACTTTTAAAATGGACAAAAGGTGTGCATGACATTTCTAGAAAAATACACAAATGGCTGATAAGCATATGAAAAGATGTTCGACATCACTAGTTGCTAGGGAAATGCAAATCAAAACTACAATATCTAACATCAAATTATACACCTTCAACATGTACAATGGAAAAACAACAACAATTAAGAAACAACCACAGTGAGAAACTACTTCACACCAATTCTATCAATTTCATATAAATATAAACTTACACATAGCCTGTAGACAAACACCTGACTCCTAGGTATTTTCCAAAAAGAAACAAAAACTTGTGTTCACACAAAGAAACCTCTGTGTGCATATTTGTAGCAGATTTATTTCATCGTCACCTAAACTTGGACACAAAATTAATGTTCTTCAGTTGTTAAATGTGTACAAAATGGGGATCTATGGAAACAATAGAGTACCAGTCATCAATAAAAAGGAACAAACTAATGATTCATACACTCGATCTCATGGATGGCCCTTAAAGGCATTATTCCAAGAGAATGAATCGGAATTTAGGCTGCATTTTTTAGTGATTCCACTTATATGACATTCTGTGAAAGGAATATCAGCAGGGATGGAGAAGTGATCAGCATTTTTTCAGAGATTGAGTGTGGAAGGTGGTTGAATACCAAGAGCTAGCAGCGGGAATGTTTTGGGCAACAGCACTCTGCAGTATCCTGACTCTGGGTATATAGCTGTGTACACCTGTCAGACCACATAGAACTCCATTGATAAAGAGTGAAATTGACAGTACCTAAAATTAAAATGCACTAAAATTTAAAAAAAAATGAAATGCCACTACATTCTCACTATGAATGATAAAATATAATGACTGACGATAGCAAGTGTTGATGAGGTTGTGGAGCTACTGGAATTCTGGGGCATGGCTGGTAGGAGAGGTAAAAGTCCAAACCATATGAACAATAGGTTGGTAATTCCTACTAAAGTTAAACATATAGGCAGCCTTTGACCTAAGGATTCCTCTTCTTGTGTATACTCATGAGGATAAAAACATGTCTGTAAAAAAAGACTTGTACCTGAATATCTATAGCAAAAACTGGAAAATCCCAAATGTGTATCAATGTTGAATAAATAGAAGACTATTGTACACCCATACAATGAAATACTACTTAGCAATAACACATGATTAACTACAGGCACATACAACTTGGCGCACTTTCAAAATTATGCTGAGTGACAGAATCCAAACACAGATAAGTAAATTTTTAGAAAATTCTCAAATAGACTAAACTAATTCACCATGAGAGACAACAATCAAGAGTTTCCTGGTGCAGGAGGTGAGAAAGGTAAGCTGCAAAGAGGTTCAGAAAAGTCCTTGGCATAATGGAAACATTATATATCTGGACTGTGGTGGCCATAACAGGGCTGTATACACTCGTCAGATCTCATGGAAATGTGCATTTCAAGTAGGTGCACATATAATTTACATATATTTACATATATTTTCATATGAATTATATTTAATAAAGTTCATTATGGAAACATAATGAGGCTCACATCTTCATATTTAACCTTCCAGTCCATGAACATGGTAGGACTTTATGGTTAAAACCGAATATACTGGATTTTATATTATGCTCTACATTTCTAACACTTAAAAATAATTTACCACAAAGTATTATTTTATTATTGAAGACTCAATTCCTTAATTATCAAGTGCGGATAAAAATAGCTGTCTATATTAGTAAGGATGAATGAGACACTACTATGTATTAAGGTTTTACCACCATATTCTGGACAATACTATTATGTCTTAGGTATAAAGGATTTGTTAGATGCATACTACATAGAGTGAGATGGAAAATCATGTGAGCTGAACCTACAATTTTAATTTCATCTGTACATTTCACTCATGTTGTCAAGAAATACTGTCTTATGAGCCACACTTGACCGTGGAAAGC
>VSMD01060965.1:0-12155 GCA_008750895.1 Mirza zaza | reverse complement strand
TAAAATAATTAAAATAGGATCACAGGTCACTGTGAAATAATATTTATTCATTTAACTAGAGTAATCACTAAAAGACTTCAAAGACAAATACATAAAGCCATGCAATTGCAGAAAAAAAACCCTGGCTCTTTGTTTAACAGAGAACTCAGTTTTCTTAAGCAGGCAAAGACCTAATAAAGACAACATGATTGGCACTAATTGATCAATACTAAGGTGCACATATGGGAAGTAACATTCACAGGGAGTCAGGCAGGTGGGAGGGAGGAGGAGGAGATGGGTCAATCCATACCTAACGGATGCGGTGCGTGCTGTCTGGGGGTTGGGCATGCTTGTGGGGCGGTACAAAGGCAATTTATGTAGCCAAAGTGTGTGTACCCCTGTAATACTCTGAAATAAAATTTTTTTTAAAAAAAAAGACAACATGAAGCACAAGAAATTATCTTGATACAACACAAAATCTTTGTTTCCTAGGCCAATTACTTAGCAGGTAAAGAAAATTTCGTAATTTTTCCTTAAAAGCAGAGCAATATTCTAAGGAAACCTTGTTGTTTTGACACAGAAGACCAATTTCTAGTTCTACATCAGTATATTTTTTATATTAATGCTCAATGTTACAAAACACATAAATGATTACCTTCAAATCTTAGCCAGCTTGATCATACATAGAACTCTCTTCCCAAGACTCTTCTCCCACAAACCCTCTACAACTTTCTTATGTCCATTCGGTTTCTGTCCTATACTCTTCCTCTTTCTTCTTGTGCAACAACCAATCCTTCTACTTTAAGACAACTATCACTCTCTTTTTCCTTTAACAAAACACATCCTCATACTTTGTAACCTCTTAGCAAAAACCACAACTTACTTCTTTGTATACCTGCAGAGTTGTTTCCCTTATTATTTCTGATAATTTTAGTTACATATATTAATTGGAATTCTTAATTCTCAGTAATTTTAATTTCCAGTGAAAACTAGAAAGTAAGCAATTGTAAACCATCTGTTACACCAGCATTATGCAGATTGACAAATCTATGAATCGTAATTTCTAGAAGCATGTGCTGTCTCATAGTATAATTTTTTAATATGACACAAAACATGTTTACCAACAGATCCAACTATCTTTAGTCTCTCTGTAATAGGAAACTATAGGAGAGGGAAAATTTTATCTCTGCCCTCTTAGGGGTTTTGGCTAGGCCTGAAAATTAAATTGTTGTTTGTAATGAGGAGGTTCCCTTGGTTCTGTAGCTGTTGTAGCTGTAGAGCTATGTGCCTGTTTAAGTAGGAGTTTTTCTTCTGTGATGACTGTCATTTTAAGTTATCTTTGGTAAGGTTCACTTATTTTTCTAGAAAAGCACAGGTTCTCAGTCCATAGTCCTTACACAGAATTGGCAAGAATTATAGACAGAGGAGTTGTAGACTCCCTGTCTTCTAGTAGCCTTTCAGGAGGCCTCCTATTGGGCCAGTTCAGATTTGGTTTCTGTATCAGATCCAATAAAATTCTGGGCCCAGTCCGGTCAAAAAATTGCTCAAATAAAGTCAGAGAATTCAAAATGTGAATTCACAGAGCCAAATCTGAGAAGGAACTCACCCACAACCTCCAGTTGCAGCAAGAAGGAGATAGGCAGTGCCTCACAAGGACATTTGCTTGGTCACTCGGTGCTCCTGAGGGTCACTGAAGGTCTCTTTTGGATCCCAGTTCTGACATCAAAAGCTGTTAAAAGAAAAACTTTCTTTAAATTAAATTTGATGGAGTTTATTTGAACAAAGAATGATTCATGAATCAAACAGTACTCAGAATCAAAAGAGGTTCTAAGTAAGTATTTTCTTCTTGTCCCACCTATTTCATGGTCTATTATTTCTCTTTTCTTGCCTTCTTTTAAATGTGGGGATATTTTTTACCATTATATTTTTCCTCCGTTAGTTTATTTATAAATAAAATAGTACGAGTAATTACTTGATAGCTTAAAAACTTTCAAACCATGCTGTCAACTTCTGGCAATTTTTGTAAAATGAGTACATTATAAAAAGCTTAAAGATGCAATTGTTCTTTGCAGGGAGAAACTTTAAATTTTGGTGAACAAGTCATTTTCCTGGTAAAAATCTCAGTAACAAGAGGTGAAACCTTCTGCAAAGATTAAAATCTTCTTACCAATCTCTCTCTCTCTCTCTGACACACACACACACACAAAAAAAAAAAAAAAGAAAATAAAAATTCTTGGTTTGGCTTGCACCTAAGTTCTGAACACAAGTTCTCATTTATAGAAGTTGAAGGAGTTATAAAGGGGACTTCAGAGCATTCTTATTAAGAGCTGGACTCTGCTTACATGCTCTTGTTTCCGAATCAGAGACCTAACCCATACATTCCAAGAACCAAGTGAAACCTGCCCGGGTGCCGAGGCCAGACTCCGGGTTAGGAGCCAGGGTTCCCGACAGACCCTGAGTGTCAACCGGAAAAAGCCAAACTCTGTAAAATAATTTTAAAGAGATTTATTCTGAGCCAAATTTGAGGACCATGACCCCGAGCCACTCCCAAGAGGCCTTGGGCAAGTGGACTGGCTGTGGCTGGGTTACAGTTCGGTTCTTAAGCATTTCAGGGAGACAGGGGGGAGGTTACAGGTAAAGTCATCAATCAATAGGTGGGAGCCATACATTGGTTTGGCCCAAAAAGATGGGACATCTAGAAGGGGGGGGACTTACAGGTTATAGGTGGGTTTAAAGATTCTTTGGCTTGTAATTGGTTAAAGACATGAAACTTTGTCTAAAGGCTTGGAAAGTTTTAACATAAAGAGCTGTTCTCAGAGATCAGAGATAAGCCGCAGGACATAGATTTGTCGTGTAAATTGAGGACCTGCAGGTCTGTCTTGCATACCCTTAGGCCTGTTAATGGGTTACAAAGGAAGTCCCCAAGAAGGGAGGGGGGCATAAGGCATGTCTGACCTCCCTCCTCCTGGCAGACAATTAAATTTTAGGATATTTCTTTGGCCACGAGGGGGTCCATTCAGTCAGCTGGTGGCGCGGTGAGCCTTAAAATTTTACTTTCACAAGAGTAGGGAACCTTTCCCACTGCTGGGCCGGGCGACCGGGATCCAGTCCCCGTAAGCTCGGTCCCCAGGCACCAGAGAGCGCGGACACACCCCCTGCAGGACGCCGGGGCTCAACTTCGCCTAGAGCTGAAAGCGACGGGGGCGAGGGCGGCCCTGGGGGAAGCCGCGAGGCGGAAGGGAGGGCCGGGCCGCCCACCTCGGCCTCCCCTCCGGGGGCCGCAGCCTGGAGCCCCGAGCCCGGTCCCCCGGCTACCCCAGCGGCCAGCGAGGCTGGAAGGGCGCGTGGCTCAGCCGAGGCTCGTTGCGCCCTGACGCGCAAGGTCCCGACCTCGGGCCCCGCGGGGACTGGGGCGCCCCCTTCCCTTTCTGGGTGGCTCCTGCTTCTCCCGACCGCCGACCTCAGCCTCGCCCTCTCCGGTGTCCGCCTTCCCGCGCAGGGACGCAGCGGCGTCCCCCGCCACGCCGCCCCGACCTGGGCCCCCGGGTGCGGACGGCCGGTGCCCGGGGAGGAGCGCGGAGACGGGCGCGGGCCGGGAGGGCGGGAAGGGCCCCACGTACCTGCGAAACCGGCGAGCTGTCGCCTCGCCGCGGCCTCCTGCTGCCCCCAGGGAACGGGAAGTGTGAGTGACGGGAAAGTCCGCGGCGGGCCGGCCGCCCATCTCCGGGGTGTGGGGCCGAGCCTTCCCCGGGGCGGGCGCCGCGGCCTGCGTCTGCGCCCCGCGGCCTGGCCTCGCCTGCGGCTGCCACCGCCTCGGGCGGGCTCCGCGAGGTGACCGAGGCTGTGGCCCCGACGGCTGCCCCGCAGGGCCGGTTCCGAGTAGGGGCTGGGGGCTTGGTGGAGGTTGCAGGGCCGAGGACCGAGACCCTGGAGGGCCCCACTCCGCCCCCGGCGCCCCTCCTGGGATTTTCCAAAGCAGGGAGGTGGATGTGGCAACCGAAGAGAAAGCTAAGTGCTCACCTAGTGAGATACCATCTCACCCCAGTTAGAGTGGCTTGTATCAAAAAGACAGGGATAACGGATGCTAGCGAGGATGTAGAGCAAGGGGAACCCCCAGACACTGGTGGGACTATAAATTGGTATATCCACTATGGAAAACAGTGTGGAGTTTCTTTAGAAAACTAAAAATAGGCTGGGCAATAGTGGCTCATGCCTGTAATCCCAGCACTTTGCGAGACCAAGGCAGGGGGATCACTTGAGGCCTGAGTTCGAGACCAGCGTGGGCAGCATGACAACAGAATGAGACCCCATCTCTACAAAAATCTCTACAGAAAAATTAGCCAGGTGTGGTGGCAGGAGCCTGTAGTCCCAGCTCCTTGGGAAGCTGAGACAGGAGGATCACTTACTTGAGCCCAGGAGTTTAAGGTTGCAGTGAGCTATGATCAGGCCGTTGCACTCCAGCCTGGGCAACAGAGCGGGACCCTGTCTCATAAAAAACAAAACAAACAAAAAAACAATGAAAAAATAGAACTACCATGTGATCCAGCAATTTCACTACTAAGTATATAGCCAAAAGGGAGGAAATCGACATATCAGTATATGGAAGAGATACCTGCACTCCCTTGTATATTGCAGCACTATTTGCAATAGCCAAAATAAGGGAGTCAATCTTAGTGTCCCTCAGCAAATGAATGGATAAAGGAAATGTGATGTATACACACAATGGAATAATATTCAGTCATAAAAAAGAAAGAATTCCTGTCATTTGCAGCAACACAGATGGAACGGGAGGCCATTACATTAAGTGAAATAAGCCAAGCACAGAAAGACAAGTATCACATGTTCTCACTCATATGTGGGAGCTAAAAAAAGTGGATCTCCTGGAGGTAGAGAATAGAATGATGGTTTCCAGACAGCGGGAAGGAGAGGGGTGTGGTGGGAGGTTGAAGAGAGGTTGAATTAATGGGTGAAAATACACAGTTAGATAGAATAAGACCTAGTGTTCAATAGATCTGCAGTTAACAGTTAACAGTAATGTTACAGTTAACATTAATCGATTGCACATTTCAAAATACCTACAAGAGAACAATTCAAATGTTCCTAGCATAAAGAAAAAACAATTATTTAAGATGATAGATATCCCAGTTACCCTGATTTGATTATATGAACGTATCAATTATCACATATACCTAGAAAATATGTATATCTATTACATATCAAAAAAACTGTAAAGCTTAAAAAAGTATACTTCATTTGTACTTGTGATTTTAACTTGAAAATTTTCCTGTTTGTAGAAACATGTATTGAAACATTTATATAATATATTGAAACATTTAAGAGAGCTTAAAGTTACCATACTTATAAGTTTATTAGTTATATAAGAATTATTTAAGAACCCAGGATAATTTTAAGTTAGACAACTGAGATGCTTATAGAGGATATCAAATATATCACATTTATAAATGCAAATGAAAATATTTCAAAGTTTAATTAACTAAATTTGTAAATAGGACCAAATGTAAGCCAAAGTCCCTTTTAAAGTGATTTTTAAATTTCGGTAGATTTATAAATAGCAAGTCGAACCTAAAAGCTTCAGGAAGGACAGGTTTTAAAATATGTCAATTTAGTAATTCAGATATGGAATCATAAAGGCAAAGCAAACTTCTGAATTAGCTCTTCTGCAGACAAAAAATTTCAAGGATATTTTAAAAACAGCCAACACTGATAAATCTGAGTCCGTAAAGAAAAATTTGCCAAGTCTTTCCTTCCTCCCCTGTTAACTGCTGTTCTTCCTCTTCTTCCCATCCCCACCCCTTCCTCTGGCCTCAGTGAGGGCAGTCTGTTCCTGTGTGTCCTGCCAATGTCCCTCCCTTCAACTATGGTCTCTGTGAGCTTTCAACCACTAATACAGACATGACTGTGTATACACTGTTTGCCATTTAACAGTTCTAGCCCACTTGGACTACTAAGAGACAATCTGCACTAAATCGTAGTTTGTGTCATGAGATTAAATCTACTTTTTCATGGTGTTTCACGATGTTCCACAAGAGCATCATCAGATCCAGGAACCCTCTCTCTGATCAAATGCAAAAATCACTGACTATTATTTCCCAATATTTTGTAAGAAAATCACTTCCTCCAAGGCTCTGGGCTCTTGCTGTTGGACCACACCATCCTCATGTCCTCCTTACCTCTGTCACCACCTGCTCACCTCCTAGTTACTTACTTCCTCTCACTTTTTGAAGACCCTGGCACCTGCTCACAGTCTTTTTCTTCCCAAGATCTTCCGGGAGCCCCGGTGGCTTCACTGTTCCCAAACATGACCCACCTGACACCCGGGCCTCTCAGTCCCCTTACCTCCTCCTCTGCAGGGATCTTCTCCTCTATCCCACTTTATTACTCACAGGTGTCCATCCTTCAAAACCTCCTGCATCTTGATCAGAGTCCGCTGAGCCCTCCTCTTTTCCCAATCCATTTGTCCTCTCCTTTCTTCCCGGGAAAACACATGGTACAAGCTGGAGCCCACAGCAGAAGGGCCAGAAGATCTCTGCATTTCCCGTTCTCTCGGCATTGTATGGAGACTCATACCTGCCTCCCAAATTTCTAGCTGCCCCAGCACATGGGTTCTGCCCATTTTCATAGAGGGGGGGAGAAAACAGCCTGGGTGAGGCTACCAGGTAGTCTGCACATGAATGCCAGCCATTCGGGGGTGCTGGGGGTGAACCTCTGCAGGGAAGTTCAGATGGCGCACATCCCATCTTACTGGCTTTTGGAAGAGCTCCCAGACTTAAGAATCTTTCTAACACCCTTGCCAAAACCAGAAACTTCTTTCCAGTGGTGCTGCCAAGCACGAGCTTGAAGGAGAGGGTTCCACCCCATCCCAATCTCCATCGGTCGTCCCTGTTCTTCGACATGAACAACTGGTGTTTTCCCAATGTAATTAAATGTGAAATGCCATGCAAAATGTTTCAAGCCCTCCTGTCCCCAAATCAAACTGCCACTTCTAAAGACCTACCAAATAAAAATTTGGAGCCACCACTATCTTTTTTCCTTATGTCCCTGTTTCTCCTGTGTGACAAAACCTCAAACCTGAAAGAACCCTACAGCCTCTTTCTTAGAGGAGACCAAGCACTTTATCACACTTCTCTTTGCAATGCTGTCCCACCCTGCTCCATCCTCCTCCAGCCCCTGGCAGCCGCTGCCTCCTCACGTCCTCTTCTGGGCTGGTCTTACCTCTTACTTCACAGAGAAAATTAAAGCCATGCCCAGAAATCCCTTCAACCTCCCACTCGTGAACTTCTACCCACACCCATCCTCTATCCTCCTGCTACGGTAGCAGGAGGGTCAGTCCCCTTGTCCAATGTAGATGTCACCTAGACACACTGGGGCCCATCCCGTCTCTCTGTCCTGTGTTCTACTACTCCGTCTCAACCGGATCCTCCCTGCCAGTGTGTACACATGCTCAAGTCTCTTCCAGATTTATTTTTTAAAAACAAGCAATAACAACAACAAAAACCTTTCATCTCTCTCAAGCTTCTCTCTCTCTCTCTCTCACCCTCGTAGCCCAGCTCTTCTAAAGAGTTCTCTGTGTTCACTGTCTCTGTCTCCTCTCCCGCCCAGTCTCCACCCCATCCCGGTCTGGCTTCCACCGCATCACTCCATCCAAACGGCACTTGCAAAGGTCACCCAGGACGCCGTGCTGCTGACTCTCCCAGACATCGTTTAGCGCCCATGCTGCTCCACCTCTCGGAGCTGGTATCACTGCTGGCCACCCTTCCTTCTCAGTCACTCGCTCCCTTCGCTCGCATGACCACAGTGCTTAGTTTTCCTTTTCAACTCTCCTTCTCAAGCATATCCTTCCCTATCGCACTTCCAAAGTCTAGGTCCAAGGCCACTTCCCACTGGTTGCTTTCTTCTTAAGGAATCTCATCTATGCCCATCTCTAAGCCAATGCATTTCCCATTTAATTCTTTTGCCCAGACATCTCATCTGAACTCCAGACATAAATGGGCAGAACTGCCTGAGATACTTGTCCACTTGGGTGTCGGGACATGTCCCCTCAACATGTCCCGATCTGACCTCATGATATTTCTTGCTAAGGCTGGTCCTCTTCTGGTGTTATTGTAACATGGGGTACCACTATCCACCCAGATGTATCTGCTGCAGCACTTAGTCCTGCTGATTTGCCTTGAATCCATCCAACTCTTTTTATTCCCATCATCCCAGTTCAAGCTTCACATCTTGCCTAGAGCACAAAAACCACCTTCTCACTGGGCTCATCTACTGTGTCTTCTCCGTAGCCTCTTCTCCACACGGCATCTAGAGCAGCCCCTACTAATTAAAATATAATGGGAGCCACAAACGTAAGCCACATATGTCATTTTAAATTTTCTGATAGCTTCATTTAACAAGAAACAGGTAAAATTGATATTATATTTTATTTAACCCCAAATATTATCAATTGAAGATATAATTGATATTTTTAAATCGATGAAATATTTTATTCTTTTTTTTCATACTATCTTTGAAATCCACTGTATGTTTTACATTTGCAGCACATCCCTACTAAGACTGGCAATATTTCAGGTGTTCAGTAGCTAAATGTGGCTAGTAGCTGCCATACTAGACCGTAGAGATCTCCAAGGATCGTCTCACAGTGAATTGTGATCGTTTCACCCCACTCCATGTTTAAGCTTTTCTGTGGCATCCAGTTGTTCTTAAGATTAGGATCCAAATATTTAACACAGCCTACAAGTTGCTGCAAGGTGTGAAGTGTGGCTTCTGCTTACCTTTTGGTCTCTGCCCCTTCTCCCCTTTACCATCCTGTGCCAGCCACGCTAGTCTATCAGCATCTCAGACACACAATTTCCACCCACCACAGGTCCTTTGCACATGCTGTTCCCTCTGTGGTCAATGCTACCCTCTACCACCACCCCTTCCTCCACTATCAACCCTCCATCACCACCATCAACTACGCCATCACCTGCACCACCACCGCCACCAGCACCACCAGCACCACCTGCCGTAGACAGCACTCATTCTCCTCACTCAGCCTCCACTCAGCCTCACTTCCCTGACTCTTCAGTCTAGATACGTGTTTCCTTCCCTTCCCAGCATCTGGCTCAGTTTGTAACTACCTTCCTGTTTATGCAATTGACGCCTGTCTCTCTCACTAGGCCATGACCAGGAACGCTGTTTGGCTGAGCTCACCATTGCCTCCTCAGCGCTTGCCCTAGTGCCTCGTGCATAGCAGTTGTTCAATAAATGCCTCTGAATCAGTAAATGAATAAACAAAAGGAATTAGGAGGCCGGGCACGGTGCCTCACACTTGTAATCCTAGCACTCTGGGAGGCCAAGGTGGGACAAGTGCTTGAGGTCAGGAGTTCAAGACCAGCCTGAGCAAAAGCGAGACCCCATCTCTACAAAAAATGGAAAAATTAGCCGGACGTGGTGGCGCACGCCTGTAGTCCCAGCTGCTCAGGAGGCTGAGGCAGGTGAATCACTTGAGCCCAGGAGATTGAGGTTGTAGTGAGTGACGACAATACCACTGCACTCTAGCCAGGGTACAAAGCAAGACTCTGTCTCAGAAAAAAAAAAAAATGTAGGAAAGCAAGAACTATAAAAACAGGGCACAGAAGAGAGTGTGAAGGGCGGAGGCGAAGGCAGTGAACACGGTGAAGTTTGACAGGAATATCCAAAGTGAGGTTGGGGAATGGGAGGTGCTTACCTCTGTTGAGACCCTGTCTTGAGCTAAGCCCTCTGCTAGTTGTTTTAGGTGTGTTTGTTTAATCCTATACGAAGTCTATGAGACAGGTATTATCTGCATTTTAGTCAAGGGGTCTCAGAAGAGTTCAGAAACTTGCCAAGTAACTTAGGACTGGAACCTCATCTGTCTGATTTCAAAGCCCACATGCCATGTGTTTCACTCGATCTCCATAGACCAACTTCTCCTGTTTCATAATCTTGTTATTCAAAGAGAACATAACCTTGCGCTCAAATAATACAAAAGGCTGGGTGTTTTTTTATAGTATGTTTGCATGTTTTTGTTCTTACTCTGTTACACGTTTTTTTAATACAGATGTCGCCCAAATGCATTGCGCAATTTAGGTGTGATTGCCTCATAGGAGAAATTTAAGCAAAAACAAACGCTCCCTGAAGCAATGTCATTTACTATTTTAACTCCAAGAAGGAAGTTAAATGATGATTGAATAATGGCTCAGGTATGAGACACCACTGAAATGCCAGTTGATTTTCCTTCCTATTGAAGTGAGGTTATGCATACAATATGCTTAACAGAATGCTTGGCACAGACAAGGAACTCAATTTTTAGCTTTTTTTATTATTATTATCATCGTCATCATCATTCCTGGCCTGCAACATAGTGAGAAATCTTCATTACAGCTTTTCACTTACTTCTGACACATGTACTAAAATACAGGATCTTCAAAATATGCTATACTGGCTCTAACAGACTCAGTACGAATCACTGACACAAATAAGCTTCTGGGTTGACTCAAGGCAGCCATCAACTGTGGCCCACGTGCCACAGATCCAAAGCTGTGTCCACTGGCTCCTGGGACCCAGCTCAATCCAGTCAAGGCCATCCTCCACAGCATTCTGGGAGTAATGCAGCATAGCTCGTCAGGACAAGTGTTTTGCAGTCAGACAGACTTGGGTTCAAATCTCGACTCTTTCCCATGTTAGCTTTATAACTGAGCAGATCACAAGACTCAGTTTTCACATCTGTTAAATGGGCACAATAATTCTTATCCAGAATATAATGCCCAGGATCTGGTAAATGCCTAGTGTTAGCTATTATTTACAAGAAAGGCCTTAGGAATTAAACTATGGGAACTTAGTTCCATCTCTAGTTCACAGTAGGACCAGCCAGTCTAATTAAATTCTTGATGGATCAGGATGAAAATAACGGGAACATCTGTCCTCGAGGAAAAATCGTACAATCACTTGCTCTGCTCGCAGTCAATTTTCTATTTCTTTCTTTTTTTTGAGACAGAGTCTCACTCTGTTGCCCAGGCTAGAGTATTGTGGTGTCAGCCTAGCTCATAGCAACCTCAAACTCCTGGGCTCAAGAGATCCTCCTGCCTCAGCCATATATATATATATATATATATATTTGTAGTTGGCCTATTAATTTGTTTCTATTTTTAGTAGAGACGGGGTCTCACTCTTGCTCAGGCTGGTTTTGAACTCCTGACCTTGAGCAATCCTCCCACCTCAGCCTCCCAAAGTGCTAGGATTACAGGTGTGAGCCACCACGCCTGGCCTAACTTTCTATTTCTTGATTCAAGTAGCCTCTACCCTCAAGCCCCCGAATCTGTTGAGATTAGCGGTGGCATGGCCAAGTAACTCGGGAACAGCAGGAATATCACCTCACCAACCTTGAGCATGCTATGAGTACAGTGGGGTCTTTGTCCTACCTTAAGTTTTCATTTGGTCAAACTGTTCAGAGTAGCTTTTAAAAGGATGGGATGCCATAGCTCTTGTTGTTGAGAAACACTCTTCCAGAATGACACTGGAACATTTCTGGTAACACGGAGGTAAAACAGAGGCAGTGTGTGTAGTGGTTGGGAATAGAGACCCTGGGCCATCCTGCTAACTGTATGATCCTAACCAAGTGGTCATCTCAGTAAAATCGACTTTATAGGGTTTTTGTGAAAATTAGGTGAGGTGGCAGAGGTAAAGCACAAACAGCGCCTGACGTTTGTAAGTGCTAGATATGGGCTGGTTTGTAAGTAGAGCCAAATGAACACATGTATCTGGTTAATTTATTTATTTATTTATTTTTTTTTTTTTTGAGACAGAGTCTCACTTTATTGCCCAGGCTAGAGTGAGTGCCGTGGCGTCAGCCTAGCTCACAGAAACCTCAAACTCCTGGGCTCAAGCAATCCTGCTGCCTCAGCCTCCCGAGTAGCTGGGACTACAGGCATGTGCCACCATGCCCGGCTAATTTTTTCTATATATATTAGTTGGCCAATTAATTTCTTTCTATTTATAGTAGAGATGGGGTCTCACTCTTGCTCAGGCTGGTCTCGAACTCCTGAGCTCAAATGATCCGCCCACCTCGGCCTCCCAGAGAGCTAGGATTACAGGCTTGAGCCACCATGCCCGACCTGTATCTGTTTTATTAAAAAATCAAGTGCAGAAACAAAGCTGCC
>VSMD01060962.1:0-14508 GCA_008750895.1 Mirza zaza | reverse complement strand
GGATTAATAAAATGTGGTATATGTATACCATGGAGTACTATTCAGCTCTAAGAAACAATGGTGATATAGCACATCTTATATTTTCCTGGTTAGAGCTGGAACCCATACTACTAAGTGAAGTATCCTAAGAATGGAGAAACAAGCACCACATATATTCACCAGCAAACTGGTATTAACTGAGCAGCACCTAAGTGGACACATAGGTACTACAGTAATAGGGTATTGGGCAGGGGGAGGGGGGAGGGGGGCGGGTATATACATACATAATGAGTGAGATGTGCACCATCTGGGGGATGGTCATGCTGGAAACTCAGACTTGTGGGGGGAGGGGGGGAAAGGGCATTTATTGAAACCTTAAAATTTGTACCCCCATAATATGCTGAAATAAAAAAAAATAATAAAAAATAAAAAATAAAAAAAAAGAAATACTACTGTTCTTGAAGTCTTGAAATGTTATCTTTTGGGTTCTTTTTAATTTTGCTTTTAAAGAATTGAACCCATTTTTAAAAACTCTCCATATACACTGATTTGGACGACTTGACCATAATGTCTTAAATCTTTTAACACATCAGACATGAACCTAATCGAGATACCAAAATCTTCCTGAGCTTTACGATTCCTCACCAGTAAAATAGAGATAACAACAATAGCTACATCCTAGGTTGTTTTTTTTTTTTTTTTGTCTGAGACTTAGTAGGTTAACACTGGTAAAGCACTTAAACCAGTGCCTGGCCCGTAGTAAGCATATAATACATGTTATTAGTGTGATTTCAGGGTGGACCTATTTACAGAACATGTCAGAGGAAAATACTTCAAGGCTGCTGGAACATTGAGGTTGCTACAGCACCATGTCATGGAAGAGGCTGGCCACTTCAGCCATACAAGGGCCAACCCTGACGCTAGAAATGGTAAATGAAAAAAGAATTAAGCCCAGTACATCGAATATGAGTCATCTGGTTTGCGGAAGTACCCACAGAGAGAAGCTTATTTTGTAGCTGAAGTTTATAAGGGATTTCCCCTCCCTCATTCCTAATAGGTAATCATCTAGTCTCTGCCTAAATACCTCCAGCAACAAGGAATTCCCTATTTTTGGAGAAAGGCCATTTCATACCTTGATAGTTCTAATTTTTTTTAATCAATCTTCACATTCTATACTCAAAAATCATATTCCTTATATGTCTACCCATTAATCTTCCTTCTACCATGAAGAACCAAACTAAACAAAAAAAGTCCCCCTTCACAATTGGCAAAGTTAGAGGAATGACTGTAGATTACAATATTGTATCGCTGTTAAATTTTCTGAATTTGATAATGGTACTGTGGTCATCTATGAGAATGTCCTTGTTCTGGGAAAATATGCACTGAAGTATTAAGGAGTAAAGTGGCATCATATATGCAACCTATTTGCAAATAGTTCAGAAAAAAAGGACACTAATATATAAGTAGTGATTAAATAAATACCAAAATATTTAAAATTGGTGGGATCTGAATAGATGATATATGGGAATTCTTTGCTCTATTCTTTTCTTGCAACTTTTCTGTAATTTTGAAATTATTACAAACTAAAAAGTTAATAGAAATCCTTCCTCTTACATATGACAACTCTTCAAAAGTCTGAGAGCAATTATCCCATTTATACATTTATTTTATTCTACTTTTCTCTCTCTCATTTGTTCATTCTTCACTTATTCATTAATTCTTCAACAAATATTGATTGAGCAACTGCTGTGTACTAGGCCCAGAGCTGGGCACTGTGGATACAGCAGAGAAAAAAGTCAATTCCTCCTGCTCTTGTGGAACTTGGAGGCACTTGGGGGAGACCAAAGGTAATGAAATTATTCCATAAATAGTTTCATCTTAACTTTGATAGGGCTATGAAGGAAGAATCAGGGTGGGGGTGGCAGTGATGTGAGAGACCCTGCCAGAAAGTTCTGAACCTGGCAAATGGCCCCAGCATCTCAGGTTGTAGCAATGCAAAGGGCAGTAAGCCAAAGAAATTAGCACTCCTCTGTGAAAAATCTGTTGGCTGAGGAGACGGATTTGTGAGCCCAGGTGAGCAGCTGTGGACAAGCATTTGACAAGTTGTTCCATCTGCTCCCTTAAATGTCACGAAGCACTGAAAGGATATTACCTGGATTTGAATGAAAGCTGCTGTGTCCTAGCCAGATAATTGTGAAAGAGGATAGAATAACCTCAGTGCCTTGGTACAGGTGGCTCAGAATGTTGGAGACTACCTAAGAAACCAGGGCCCCAGCTCCGCCCCTGCCTCTGCCTTCGTTCCCCATCAACCATAGCTATACTTGATGACATGGCTATGGCATTTGGGCCCTTGCCACACAATTTCAAGCTTGGGTTTGAGTTGGGCCTCAAAGAATCCTGGGAACAGAAAATTTAACAGGAATCATGCCAGTGTCTGTAGTAGGATTTGCCTTACAACCTAGATGAGAAAACTTGAGCTTTAGAGCCATTAATGTGTATTTTTTCCCAAGAAGAATAGCCATTATATGGAGGAGTGGATGTGAAGATCAAGGTGAGGAGGTGCATGTAAAGCCTAGTGCTTAGAACGTAATAAGCCTTCAACAAATGGCAGCTACTGTTCTTGTCATCATTGATACCAAGTGGGCTTGGCAAGGAAAAATGAGGTAACTGACAGGGGACAGGGGACAGGGGACAGGGCTCCAAATGGAAGGATGTAAAAATTTACTTTTGCCTATCTCATAGCTTGACTTTGTCATGATCACCTAGTATTCTAAATAGTACTCAAACTCTAGTACATATATTATTCATTCATTCAACAAATTTTTATTGAGTGCTTGTTACTTGTCAGACACTGCCCCAGGTGCCAGAGATACACAAGTAAAGAAAACAAGTAAACACATAACTTCAGATTTCTATACACCATGAGTTTTCACAGTGCTTTCATGTTCATGATTTCATTTTATTATTATTTTTTATTCTTTATTTTTTTTCCTGAAATTTCCCCACCTACCTAAAGGCTACATCCTCCAGCAGATATTCAATTGTTGTGAATTCCTTCCCCAGATAGCTCATCGACTAGGAAAACCATCAATGCATATTGAAGGAAGGAAGAGGAGAGTAGACACCACACTCAGAGCCCAGATGAGCTTTGTCCCCGGCTATTATTTATTCTTTGGGCCCATTCATCTCCCCTAAACATCATTTGCTCTTCCTCTAAGACTGCCCGCATCCGCCACTTCCCTCCCCATGTGGAAAGGGTGTCTGAGCTCTAACCATCTGGCCCTTCTTTGAGTTTCGTACTTTGTGTGACTCTCAGGCACTTGCATGTTAATAAATTTGTGTGCTTGTCTCCTATTAACATGATTTCATTTTATCCTCACAACAACCCAATGAGATAGGTACTATTGCTATTATCTCCATTTTGTAGAAGAGGGAACTGATGTACCCAGAGATTATTAGCTCGAGAGTGGCAGAGCTGGCATTTGAACCCAGGTCTCCCGCTATAGTTTACTGCTCCATCCATCATACACTTTCAGAATTGCCACCAGCCCGACCTAGTTCTAAGCAGCCTCCATTTTGCCGGGGCACCCAGGGTTTCCCAGCCTGCCTTCTGCCTCGGGATTGCACCCTCCCACCACCAGCTCTAGAGCTCGTCCCTGCCACAGCAGTCCAGTCGGTCAGTCAGCACAGATTTTCAAAGAGCCCAGCACAGTGACTTTACAGCGGGCCTCAGTCATCTCAGTCAATCCAGACCAGCAGTGAGAGGACTGGGCTACATTTTCTGAGGTGTTGCAGCTGTGCGGATTTGGTTGGAATTTTAGCTGGGTCCCTCTGTGGTGGTGCTCTGGGTAGCTGCTCTCCTATGTTCAGACACCTGGGCCAGAACGAGAGGAACTGGTGAAATAACAGTTGGGGATGCCAGGTCTCCCATCAGGAATTTGGCACTAGTCTTCCTCAGATTGGGTGACATGTGCTTCCTGTTGGTAATACACTTCCTAAGAACTGGAAATCCTACCACTGTATTCCTGAGGTTTGGCTAGACTTTAAACACCTGCTAGATTAGCTGGGCATGGTGGCTCATACCTGTAATCCCAGCACTTTGGGAGGCTGAGGCAGAGGGATCACTTGACGCCAGGAGTCCAAGATTAGCCTGGACAACACAGCAAGATCCTGTCTCTACAAAAAATAAAACAAAAACTAGCCAGGCCTGGTGATGCACGCATTGTAGTCCCAGCTACTCAGGAGGCTGAAGTCAAAGGATCACTTGAGCCCTGGACTTCCAGGTTATAGTGAGCTATGATCGAGCCTCTGCACTGGAGCCTGGGTAACAGAGCGAAACTCCATCTCTAAGAAAAAAAAAAATTTAAAAACAACCTGCTAATCCTAGGCAATAAAAACAAAATGGGAGGTATCAATTTACCAGACTTCAAACTATACTACAAGGCTATAGTAATTAAAACAGCTTGTGACTGGCACAAGAACAGGGACATTGACCAGTGGAACAGAATAGAGAATGCAGATATAAAACCATCCTCATATAGCCATCTAATCTTTGACAAAGCAGACAAAACATACACCGGGGAAAAGAATCGTTATTCAATAAATGGTGCTGGGAAAACTGGATAGCCAGATGTAGAAGATTGAAACAGGATCCACACCTTTCACCTCTCACAAAAATGAACTCGTGCTGGGTAACAGACTTAAACCTAAGGTGTGAAACTATTAGAATTCTAGAGGAAAACATTGGAAATACTCTTCTAGACATTGGCCTAGGCCAAGAATTTATGAAGAAGACCCCAAAGGCAATCACAGCCACAACAAAAATAAATAAATGGGACGTGATCAAATTGAAAAGCTTCTGCACAGCCAAATAAACTGTCACAAGAGCAAACAGATAAGAGCAAACCTACAGACTGGGAGAAAATTTTCACAAGCTACACATCCGATAAAGGGCTAATAACTAGAATCTATTTAGAACTCAGGAAAATCAGCAAGAAAAAATCAAACAACCCTATCAAAAAGTGGGCAAAGGACATGAACAGAAACTTTCCAAAAGAAGACAGAAGAATGGCCAACAAACATATGAAAAAATGCTCAACATCTCTAATCATCGGGGAAATGCAAATCAAAACCACAATGGGATATCATTTATCTCCAGTGAGAATGGCCTTTATCAAAAAGTCCCCCAAAAATAAATGTTGGCATGGATGCAGAGAGGTAGGAACACTCATACACTGCTGGTGGAACTGCAAACTGGTGCAATCTCTGTGGAAAGCAATATGGAGATACATTAAAGAGATAAAAGTAGACCTACCATTTGATCCAGCAATCCCATTACTGGGCATCTACCCAAAAGAACAAAAGACATTCTATAAAAAAGACACCTGCCCTCGAATGTTTATAGCAGCACAATTCACAATAGCATAGATGTGATACAACCTAAGTGCCCATCAATACATAAGTAGATTAATAAAATGTGGTATATGTATACCATGGAGTACTATTCAGCTATAATAAACAACAGTGATATAGCACCTCTTGTATATTCCTAGATATAGCTGGAATCCATTCTACTAAGTGAAGTATCTCAAGAATGGAAAAATAAGCACCACATGTACTCACCAGCAAATTGGTTTCACTAATCAATACCTAAGTGGACATATAGGCATAACATTTATCAGGCGTCGGGCAAATGGGAGGGGGGAGGAGGGGATGGGTATATACATACATAATGAGTGTGATGCCCACCATCTGGTGGATGGACAGGCTTGAAGCTCAGGGAGAGGGGGGCAAGGCAACATACATAACCTAAACATTTGTACCCCCATAATATGCCGAAATAAAAAGAGTATAAAAAATAAAATAAAATAACATATTATAAGTTAAAAAACCCCTGCTAAATCATTGCTACTTAAGCAACTTCTAGGAACACCTGTTTATAAGGTGCTATTTACAGAATGCAAGAGATTTAGGTCTTCTCTGAAATGGTACACTTGTGCTATGCAAACTTTCCCAGTACACAAAGTACTCAGGCTTTTTGACATGCTTTGTCAATATTAAATCATATAAATAGCTTAATAAAACAGCATGCTTAATAAAACAGTGTTGGGAAGATTATTTGAATTCCCCAGTGATCAATGATGGTTATGTTCACCTCCATGAAAACATGGCACAGGGGAAAGTGCAAAGGCTTTGGAGTTACATCAACCTGTTTTTAAAACATGACTCTACCTCTTACAAGCTGTGTGACTTTAGGCTCTTTACTTAACCTCTCTGAATGTCAGTTTCTATTAAACATACCAATCTTCAAGATTGGTTTGAGGACTAAGAAAGTTGGCTTATATAAAGCACCTAACACAATGCCTGCCACATTGGAACGTTCAATAAATATTCACCCCCTTCAACTTCCTTTGGGCTGAGGAGCCAGGACCAATCTAAAAGAGTGAAGCACCAAAAATGTGTTTTAAAATGTAATTTTAATATTTTTATATATCTACAATAAATGGAAAATAAGACAATAACATACATGCAACAGGGACTCAGAATTAACTTAATGCACTTCATAAAGAGCTTTAGGAAGAAATAATAATATGAACACCTCTGCTTTTGAGGCAAAAAAACCTCCACATGATAACAAATGTTAGTTATAGAGCACTTATGTGTCAAAAACATTCTCAAGATTTTACAGGGATAATCTCCTTTAATGTTCACAGTAACATTTGAGCTAGATGCTATTATAATCTCTGTTTACAGATGTGGAAACTGAGGCACAGAGGATTACAAAACTGAAAACTAAGTGGTAGGTGCAGAACCTACTTAGTTTGGCTGCAGAGCCTATGTACTTTACCACTATCACCCTATCTTTAGTGCTTTGCTCAGGAAAGTCAAATCTTCCTTCCCCTCTACACAACTCCCTCTCCACTCCTACTCCCTCTTTTAATCTTAGGGATACTTAATTTAGCAACCCTTTTCTTGAAATATCTTGAATAAATAGCTTGGCTCTGTCCAACATTTTACTAATTCAGTATAGTCCACATAAACTTTGGTGAATTAGTTTAATTTTAATGTTCTATTGAAAATAGAACAAATATACAGAAATGTGCATAAAACATGTATGTACATTTTAACAAATACTTAGAAAACAAATACCTATGCAACCATCAAGCGAGATCAGAAGTAAAACACTGGGATGCTACAGAAGCCCTCCGTGGGTCATTTTTTTTTTTTTTTTGAGACAAGCGTCTCACTCTGGTGTCCAGGCAAGAGTGCAGTGGCATCATCATAGCTCACTGGAATCTCAAACTCCTGGGCTTAAGCGATCCTTCTGCCTCAGCCTCCCAAGTAGCTGGGCCTCCCAGGCGCACACCACCATGACCGGCTAATTTTTCTACTTTTAGTAGAGACGGGGTCTCACTCTTGCTCAGGCTGGTCTCGAATTCCTGACCTCAAGCAGTCCTCCGTGGATCTCTTTTTAATCAAAGCTCCTTTCTCGCCCCCAGGAGGAACCACTACCCTGACTTTTATGGTAATAGTTCTTTGCTTTCTTTTAATCATCTCCATATGCATATCTAAGCAATACAGTGTAGTTTCGCCCGTGTTCGAACTTTATGTAAATTGATCCGCACCATAAGTATTTTTAAAAAACAGCTTTATCGTCATACAGTGTATGCCCTCAAAATTCACTGTTTTAGGTTGTATAACTCAATGGCTTTTGAATATATTCTGCGTTGTATGACCATCATTACAATTATGTTTAGAACATTTTCATAATTTCAGAAAGAAACCCTGTACTCATTATCAGTCATTCCCTTTTCCTTTCTCCCCCTAGCCCCTGGCAACCATTAATCTACTTTCTGTCTCTATGGATTTGCCTCTTCTGAACATTTCATACAAACAGAATCATACAGTATGTGCACAGCCTTTTGTGTCTGCCTTTTTTCACATAGCATAATGTTTTCACGGTTCATCCATGTTGTAGCATGAACCAGTACTTTTCCTTTTATCCAATCATTAGTTGATGGACATTTGGGTGGTTTCCACTTTTTGACTGTTATTAATAATGTCACTATGCACACTACAAGATTTGTTATGAACATATGTTTTCATTTCTCTTCGGTATTCACCTAGGAGTGGAATTGCTTGGTCATAAGGTAATTCTATATTTATTCTTTTGAGGACATTCCAGACTATTTTTCAAAGCAGCTGCACCATTTTATACTCCCATCAGCAATATTTAAGGATTCCAATGTCTCCATATCCTCGCCAACACTTGTTATTGTCTCTCTTTTTAAATTATCGCCATCCTAGTAGGTATGAAGTGGTATATCATTGTGTTTTTTTTTTTTTTTTTTTTTTTTTTGAGACAAAGTCTCACTCTGTTGCCTGGGCTAGAGTGCTGTGGCGTCAGCCTAGCTCACAGCAACCTCAAACTGCTGGGCTCAAGCGATCCTACTGTGCCTCAACCTCCCAAGTAGCTGGAACTACAGGCATGTGCCACCATGCCCGGCTAAGATATATATATATATATATATATATATATATATATATATTTTAGTTGTCCAGCTAATTTCTTTCAATTTTTTTTTTTTTTTATAGTAGAGACGGGTTCTTGCTCTTGCTCAGGCTGGTTTCTAACCCTGACCTTGAGCGTTGCTCCCACCTCCGCCTCCCAGGGTGCTAGGATTACAGGCATGAGCCACTGTGCCCAGCCATCATTGTGGTTTTAATATACATTTCCCTGATGGCTAATGCTGTTGGCAATCTTTCCATGTGTTTATTGGCCATTTGTATATCTTCCCTGGAGAAATGTCTATTAAGATCCTTTGTCCATTTTAAAATTGGGTTATTTATCTTTTTTTTTTTATTTCAGGGTTATTTATCTTTTTAACATTGAGTTGTAAAAATATATATTTTAGATAGATCCCTTATCAGATATATGATTTGCACATATTTTCTCTCCTTCTGTGATTGATTGTCTTTTCCCTTTCCTGACAGTGTCCTTTGATGAATGAAAGTTTTAAATTTTGATGAAGTCCAATTTATCTATGTTTTCTTTTGTTGCTTATGCTTTGGTGTGATAGCTAAGAATGTTTTGCCTAATTCAAGGACAAAAAGATTTACTTCCGTGATTTCTTCTAAGAGTTTTATAATTTTAGCTCTTACATTTTGGTCTATGATCTATTTTGAGTTAATTTTTGTACATGATGTGAGGCAGTGGTCCAAATTCATTCTTTGCATTTGAATATCCAGTTGTCCCTGCACCATTTGTTGAATGGACTTTTCTTTCCCCATTGAATGGTGTTGTCACCCTTGCCACAAATCAGGTGACCATAGATGTATATGTTTATTTCTGTGTTCTCAATTCTATTCCACGTATCTATATATCTGTCCTTATCCTAGGACCACAGTCTTGATTACTGCAGCTTTGTAGTTTTTCTTTAATTAGACCATTTTTATTACACCATACCCATAAATTAACTCTAAATGAAACAAAAACTTAAGACACAAATCCTTAAAATTGTAAAAGGAAATATATGAAAATTGTCCTTGACATTGATCTTGGCAATGGATTTTTTTGGGTACAACACCAAATTTATGGCAACAAAAGCAAATATAAACAGTTGAACTACACCAAAATAAAAAGCTTTTGTACAACAAAGAAAACAATGAAATAAGAAAACTTTCAGGGCTAGGCTTGGTGGCTCACGCCTGTAATCCTAGCACTCTGGGAGGCCAAGGCGGGCAAATCATCTGAGCTCAGGAGTTTGAAACCAGCCTGAGCAAGAGTTGAGACCCCGTCTTTACCAAAAATAGAAAAAGAATTAGCCCAGTGTGGTGGTGAATGCTTGTAGTCTCAGCTACTCGGAGAATGAGGCAGAAGGATCGCTTGAGCCCAGCAATTTGAGGTTGCTGTGAGCTAGGCTGATGTCATGGCACTCTAGCCCAGGCAATAGAGTGAGACCCTGTCTCAAAATAATAATAATAGAAAAGAAAGAAAACTTTCATGGCCAAGTGTGGTGGCTCATGCCTGTAATCCTAGCACTCTGGGAGGCCAAGGCAGGAGGATTTCTTGAGGTCAGGAGTTTGAGACCAGCCTGAGCAAAAGACCCCGTTTCTACTAAAAAATAGAAAAAAAAATTAGCCAGGCAACTAAAAATAGAAAAAATTAGTTGAGTGTGGTGGCATATGCCTGTAGTCCTGGCTACTCAGGAGGCTGAGGCAGGAGGATTGCTTGAGCCCAGGCATTGGAGGCTGCAGTGAGCTAGGCTGCTGCCATGGCACTCTAGCCCAGTCAACAAAATGAGACTCTGTCTGGGTGTTTGGCTACTCTCTTGTATCTCTTCACCTTCCAGCGTTCTTTATTTTCCTCTAGAGTGGTGATCAGGTCTGGGTTAGAGACAGAAAGACCCAGTGAGACCAGGTTTCTGTAGTTCTCTAACATCACACCCCTATACAAATTCTACTGAGCAGGGTCCAGGCATGCCCACTCATCCAGAGAGAATTGTATGGACACATCCCGAAATGTCAACAGAACCATTTTTCAGCTTCCAGGGTGGCCTGTCGTCCTCTCTATGAGTCTTCCAGTACCTGTGTAGTAAGTTTTGAAATTGGAAAGTGTGAGTCCTCCAACTTTGTTCTTTTTCAAGATTGTTTTGGCTATTCTGGGTCCCCTGAATTTCCATATGAATTTTAGGATCAGCTTGTCAATTTTTATAAAGAATCCAACTGAGATTATCCTAGGAATTACATTAAATCTGTAGATCAATATCTAGATGGCTATTTTATCAATTTTTTTATGTATCTATGTTTATTTATTTATTTATTTATTTTCATTTCAGGAAATTATGAGAGTACAAACATTTTGGTTACAGTTTATATCTTTGCCTCTCCCTAGCAGGCATTAGAGGCATGCCCTTCCCCTCCACAATGCTCACTGAGTCCTTTAGTTGTGAGTTTATCCCTCCCCCAAACCCCCTAATCCCTAGAGAATATTACTAACATGTGAGCACCATAGTGTTAATCAGTCAGTACCAATTTGATGCAAGTACATGTGGAGCCCATTCTTCCGATCTTGTGTCACCTCACTTCAGATAATGGGCTTAAGCTCAATCAGGAAAATATAAGTGGTGCTAGATCACTCTCATTTCTTATAATTGAGTAATATTCCATTGCATACATATACCAAATTTTAATAATCCACTCATGAATTGATGGGCACTTGGGTTGTTTCCACATCCTTGCAATAATGAATTGTGCTGCCATAAATATTTGGGTGCAGATGTATTTATTAGAGAATATCTTTTGCTCTTTTGGGTGGATTCCTAATAGTGCTATTGGCCTCTATCAAAAAATCCCAAAACAACAAATGCTGGCGAGGATGTGGAGAGATAGGAACACTCTTACACTGCTGGTGGGACTGCGAATTAGTGCAACCACTGTGGAAAAGAATTTGGAGATACCTCAAAGAGCTAAAAATAGAAATACCATTCGATCCAACAATAGCATTTTATCAATATTAAGTCTTCCAAACCATGACCATGAAGTGCCTTCTCATTTATTTTTATCTTTAATTTCTCTCAACAATGTTTTGTGATTTTCAGCATAGAAGTCTTAAACTTCTTTTGTTAAATTTATTCATAAATATTTTATTTTTGATGCTATTGTAAATGAAATTGTTTTCTTAATTTCATTTTTGGATTGTTCATTGCTAGTGTATACAAATACAATTAATTTTTTATACTGATCCCATATTGTGCATTCTTGCTGAACTCATTTATTAGTTCTAGTCATTTTTTAGTGGTCTCCTGAGAATTTTCTATATACAAAATGATGTTATCTACAAATAGAGATAGTTTTATTCTTTTATTCTTCCTTTCCAATCTGAATGTCATTTTTCTTTTCTTTTCTTCCTTCTTTCTTTCTTTCTTTCCTTTCTTCTTTCCCTCCCTCCCTTACTCCCTCCCTCCCTTGTTTCCTTCCTTCCTTCCCTTTTCTTTCCCTTGTTTCTCTAGCTAGAACCCTAATACAATATTGAATACAAATGGCAAGAGAGGACATTCTTGACTTGTTACTTTCATTGCTTTCTATTTCAGTAATTTTTGTTCTTATCTTTATCATACCGTTTTCTAATTTTATTGAACTTGTTTGTATTCTTGCATCTTGAGATGGATGTTTAACTCATTAACTTTTGGTGTTACATTGTTGCCAATAGATACAAATTTTATTTATTTCTTTTTAGAAACAGGGTCTTGCTATGTTGCTAAGGCTAGTTTGGAACTTGTGGGCTCAAGTGATCCTCCCACCTCAGCCTCCCAAGTAGCTGGAACTACAGGCACATGCCACCACACTTGGCTCCCACAAGTTTCAATGTGGGTATTGTCATTATTGTTCAGGTAAAAACCACTATCATTCTTCTTTGACCTATTAATTATTTCAGAATGTATGTGTTAGTTTTCAAACATATTGAGATTATCCAGTTATCTTTTTATTATTGATTTGTAACTTACTTGTACTGAGATCAGATTTTAATTCTTTGATGTGTGTTAAGACTTGCTTTCAGGCCTAGTGTATGGTCAAATTTTGTAAATGTTTTGTATGTGTATTCTATAGTTGTTGGTTGCAGTGTTCTATACATTGGCTATTAGCTGAAGTTATTAATATGATTCAAAAATTCTATATCCATAGAGATATTTTTGTCCCTTGATCACCTACTGAGAGAGGTGTAGTAAGACCTACTCTTGATTGTATATTTGCCTATTTCTCCTTTAGTAAATTATGTTTTCCTTTATGTATTTATTTTTTTTTGAGACAGAGTCTCACTCTGTTGCTTGGGTTAGAGTGCTGTGACATCAGCCTAGCTCACAGCAACCTCAAACTCCTGGGCTCAAGTGATCCTTCTGCCTCAGCCTCCCGAATAGCTGGGACTACAGGCATGTCTGTATGCCATGATTTTTTCTATATATTTTTAGTTGGCCAATTAATTTCTTTCTATTTTTAGTAGAGATGGGGTCTTGCTCTTGCTCAGGCTGGTTTCGAACTCCTGACCTTGAGCAATCCACTCGCCTTGGTCTCCCAGAGTGCTAGGATTACAGGCGTGAGCCACTGTGCCCGGCCTCCTTTATGTATTTCAATGCTTTATTATAAGTATAATTTAAATTTGTTGAACTTCCCGATGATTTGAAATTTTTATCATTATGAAATAACCTTCTATATCTCTAATAATGCTTTTTGCTTGTAAGTGTATTGTGTCTGATATGAATATAGCTATACAAGTTTTCCGTTCTATATTATTTGCATGATTTATCCTTTTTCATCTTTTTATTATTAACCAATATGCATCATTATATTTTGGATTTGTCTCTTTTCAACAGCATGTAGTTGTCTTTATTACTCTCATTTGACAATATTTGCTTTTAAAACTTGAGCATTTAGCTCATAAATATTAAGAAAATTTTAATTAAGAAATTTTATTGATATATAATATTTGTACATATTTATGGGGTACATGTAATATTTTGATTACATGCATAAAATGTTTACTGATCAAATCAGGGTTTTTAGGATAGCCATCACTGCAAACATTTATCATTTCTTTGTGTTGGGAACATTTCAAACCTTCTCTTCTAGCCCTTTTGAAATATACAATATGTTGTTCACTATAGTCACCCTACTAGAACTTTTTCTTTCTATTTAACTGTATGTTTGTACCAAATTAACCAATCTCTTGTCATTCCCCCACCCACACACTCTTCCCAGCCTCTGGTATCTCTCATTCTACTTTCTACTTCCATGAGACCCATTTTTTTAGTTCCCACATATGAGTGAGAATATGCTAAATTTGTCTTCCTGTGTCTGGTTTATTTCACTTAACATAATAAACTCCAGTTCCATCCATGTTGTTGCAAATGACCTAATTTCATTTTTTATGGCTGAATAGTATTGCATTTTATTTATATATATATATATATATATATATATATAATATATATCACATTTTCTTTATCCATTCATCCATTGATGGACACTTAGGTTGATTCCATATCTTGGCTATTGTGAATAGTGTTGCAATAAACATAGAGGTGCAGATATCACTTTGATATACTGATTTCCTTTCCTTTGGGTAAATGTCCACTAGCAGGATTACCAGATCATATGGTAGGTCTATTTTTATTTTTTTGAGAACCCTCCATACTGTTTTCCATAATGGCTATACTAATTTACATTCCCACCAACAGTGTATAAGAGTTCTCTTTTCTCTGCATCTTCACCAGCATTTGTTATTTTTTGTCTTTTTTTTTTTTTTTTTTTGGAGACAGAGTTTCACTTTATTGCCCAGGCTAGAGTGAGTGCCGTGGCGTCAGCCTAGCTCACAGCAACCTCACACTCCTGGGCTCAAGCAATCCTGCTGCCTCAGCCTCCCAAGTAGCTGGGACTACAGGCATGCGCCACCATGCCCGGCTAATTTTTTCTATATATATTAGTTGGCCAATTAATTTCTTTCTATTTGTAGTAGAGATGGGGTCTCGCTCT